>CAUYTI010061289.1:0-33014 GCA_963575145.1 Galago senegalensis | reverse complement strand
ATACTTTTTCTTCCATTCTTGAGATACTTTGCTAAGAAGAACATTTTCTAGTTCCATCCATGTAAACATGAAGGAGGTAAAGTCTCCATCTTTCTTTAGGGCTCTACTAAGTTGTGGTATATGGAACTGGCATTTCTTATGCCACATCTGGAAGGGGAGTGAGAATCTGCACCACTGCACTGTGGGCATAACAAACTTTCCCCAAGATCCTGAGCAATGTCCACTCACCGATGTTCCCTGTAACACTCTATAAAACATGAAGCCTAAACATCTAATGTTTGTCCATCAAACAAATATTCTTTAAGACCGCTTTTCCAGAGTAAATTATGGTAGCATTGAAGGCTAAATTATTTAGCTGATCTTAGGGTGGGGCGAACCACCAGGAACAATGGAAATGAACCTCATTTTTCTGGATAGTGTACTTAGTAAATAATTGATTGTGTTTTGACTAAATTCCCGACATTGCTGGTAATTTCACAGTGCTGGACTGAAGCAAGACCCAATAATTTGTAGAGTGCCTCCTTGGACTTGGGGAACTGGAATGTTATTTTTAATTATAGCTTAAATTATTGCTAATAACTTAAGCAAGAGCAAGAATAATGCTAAAGAAAAGCTTTTTACAACATTGTGACAAAAGATTACATGCTGGGCTTTGTTAAAATATGTGACTCATAAGAACCCAAAACAAATTATGCCTTTGCAGCCCCAGTGAGGCTCCATTTCAAAGCTGAAAGTAATAGTCACTTTATCTCCTGTAAAGCGTGACACAAGGGCTACACAGAGCTTCATTACTGCTCAAGGAAGTAGTTCTCGAAACTAATGGGGAAGTAATTCTGAAGCATTCTCTCTGAATGATCCATATTTCTGGGTTAAATACGTAAGTAGGCTCTGTGCAGAGAATAGGAAAGTCAGGCGAGGGGAGAAGCAAGTGTTTTTGAGAGTTCTATTTCTCTAATCCCTCTAGAATGTTCTCTTCAGGAACAATTAGAGAAGCTTGGAGGAGTTTATCAAATGTTGTGCGTGTATATCTTTTATCATTTTCTGTGGAATGCTGTGCTTCATAAAACAGCGGTGACAACGTAAAGAAGTTTGGAGTTAAAGGATCAAGCTGGTTCTGTCACCTTCTAGCAGGGCCCCTTTGGCAAACTTACTCTCTTGGCTTTCCTCAGTTTTTTTTTTTTTTTTTTAAATCTGTTAAGAGCAGAATGCCAGTATTATCTTTTATATAATTTGCTGCAAGCATCGCAAGATAATATAAGTGAATCATAAACTATAAAGAATTGTGCTAAATCACTGTATCTAAAAATATCTGTATTTATTTTATTATCAAATTTTTCCAATTTTGAAATGGTAGGAATTAGGCCAGATAAATGCATTTAGTAACATTTTTGTGGAAATGCTCTAGTTCCTCTACTTGCTGTTTTTTTTTATTAGATCATATTTGTGCTTCTTAATTCTATCATGGGATACAGTGTGTTGTCTACATATACAATTTGAAATACTTTCGTCCAATTGGCCAACATAGCCACCATGTCATTCTCGTAATTGTTGTGTTAAGACATTTATATTCGACATTTAGAAAGATTCACATGTACCCTTATAGGAAAAATCACCCTCCCTTCACCCATCCTCCCACTCCTTGCCCCTCCCTCACCCCTTTCCCAATATTCTTGGACTCCATTTGGATCATAGCTTTCCTATGATAGTTAACAATTAGTTTCATAATAGGGTTGAGTACATTGGATACTTTTTCTTCCATTATTGAGATACTTTGCTAAAAAGAATATTTTCCAGCTCCATCCATGTAAACATGAAGGAGGTAAAGTCTCCATCTTTCTTTAGGGCTGCATAATATTCCATGGTGTACATATACCATAATTTATTGATCCATTCATGGGTCGATGGGCACTTGGGCTTCTTCCATGACCTAGCGATTGTGAATTGGGCTGCAATGAACATTCTGGTACAGATATCTGTATTGTAGTGTGATTTTTGGTCTTCTCGATATATACCTAGCAGAGGATGGAAAGTCCTGGAGAACACTTAGAGACCTAAATATAGAACTGCTATTTGATCCTATTTGCTGGTTTTAATGACCTCATTAACTTCTTCTCATTTTGACTGCACCACTAATTATTTTCATTCTAAAATAATGGTTTATAGTATTAGTTGTGAAACCAAACTCATGAATTTGACTTTCTGTTTTCTTATTTACTGATACTCTATGTTAATTCATTTCAATTTTTACTGCCTTAAGGTTTTCATTTTCTTTTAAATGAGGATAATAATAAAAAGTACTTAGCAAATAATGAGATATGGATGACTAGACATAATTTGCCAAGCACTGAGTACCATGCCCACACATCATAAGGACTCACAATGTATTAGCCATTAGTATTGTCACATGGGCATATAAAGTCTAGACATTAAACTGATGCTTCCACCTCTGTTCCTCATTCCATCCATCCTTGGTACCAGAAAGACATTGTGTCTGCACTTGACCCACTTTCCTCCTCTTTTCTTTTTCTTTTTTTTTTTTTTTGCAGTTTGTGGCCGGGGCTGGGTGCCAGTGCCCTACTCCTTTGAGCCACAGGCACCACCGCTTTCCTCCTCTTTTCTTCAGTATCTTCTATTTCCAAAGCTTACCATGCTCCATCTTTAAATTCCTTGAATCTGAAAGTAATACTATTCACCATTAAAAAACAAATTCTGAGACTTCTCAATTCTCACTAATAAACAACACTTCAGACAGACAAAAAGAATTGATGTGCACCAAGAAATTTCTCCACCCTCTCTGTTTTCACTCTTCCTCATGCTTCAGACTATCCTAGATAAATAGTCTCTTGTAAACAGTGATTCTGGGATAACACATATGCCTAGTGTGTACACATATTTAACTTACTTAACTTCTCTGATTCTGTAACTTCTCTGCTTCCTCTGACCCCTAACCATGGCTTCTCCCTTCATCTTCTTCTTTTATTTTTTCTCTATTCTTTGTCTCGGAACACTCATCCATCTTCTTGGATTTGTGATAACCTTTCTGTAGGTGACTCTCAAATTTCCATCATGGGGCCTGATCTCTCATGTAGGTGCTAGAGCACTCTGATTTTTCACTGGATGGGTCATCTCGAATATTAAAAATTAAAAAAAAAATCCACTCCAAGTACAGAACATTTTCACCCCACATTAGCCCTTCCTCTGAATGTCCCTCCCTCTGTCCATGGTGCTTCTATCATCCTGCCCCTTAGATTTAAAATGGTGAAGTCATCTTTGACTCCTTCATTCCTTTGTTCTCTGTACACAGCACACGGCTAAGAACTCTGCATTTTTAGCTGCAGTGATTATTTTATTCTTCACCTCTTTCCTGTCGTCTCTGACAACACATAAACACGAGCCTCATCATTTCACCCACAATTCACTTACTATTACAGTGATTTCGCTTTTCCAGAATTTCCGTTATTTCCTCCCTCATCATTTTCTCTAGTTTATAACCCCCAAATTAATTACCATGACCTGTATTTTGATCTTGTCAGCTTTTTCCTTAAAGTATGACCTTTTATCAGTGTTACTACATGAAGCGTAAACCCCGGTCTCTGGTTTTCAGATTTCTCATTGCCTAAAAAAGCCGCACCTGTCAATGTTCGCGCCCTGCCTCTCTGCATCACCTCTGTTCTATTCAGGCCTTCGCTGCTCCTCAAAAACGGGCTGTCTTCCCTTTCCTCGTGTTTGGTATTCTTATTTGAGGATGTGTCTTTCCCTCCATCAGTACAGACCCTACCCGTCTATCTCAGAGTCCCTTCATCTAGGTCACGCTACACTAATAAACACTCCCCAGTTCTAAGTCGAGATATTTATTTCTCACCCATTCTGTGTTAATCCTAACTGTGGCCCTCTCTTCACAATCTCTGTTCTGCTGCCCAAACTGAAAAGTGGTTTTCCCAAGAACATTGACACTGAGGTTATTTTTGTTTGTTTTCTGTTATCTGTTTGTTTTGTTTTTTAATGGGGGGAGCCAACGTGACTGGGGTTGTTCAAGCATTTTCTTAGAATTGGTACATTTCACATCTGTTCACATTTCACTAGTCAAGGCAAGTCCCATGGAGAAGCCCAGGAAGATGATGGTGGGGAGAATCTGTCCCTAGTGGAAAGCACAGTAAAGCTGCGGCTAAACCAGAAGTCAACAGAGCCGGACGATGTCCAATACTCCCATAAAGAAGAGCATCAAATATTTTGGAAATTAACAAAGCATACTGCAGTTGAGTCTCTTTGTCACAAATAAGTTCTCCACTCCTTTCTACTCACAGAGTATACTGTGTCCCTCTTCAAGGGAGACAACCCAGCACATGGTAACAAAACTCGAGGACTCTACATCAGATTGGGATATGACTGCTCTTGCTTTAATAATTGATTAACTTTAAACACACGCACACATACTGTATGTCCACCACATGCCCAACAGACAATGGTAGTATGGGAACAGGAGAGTATCAGTAAATACTCACATTTGGGAAGGAGAAGACCAGGCAGCAGCTACAGGTGATTGTTCGACCTTGCCAGGGGTGTGATGGGGTGTGCTGCCCAGAAGGTGGAGTGTTCCTTATGACACCTGGGTCAATACCTTCAAAGCAGGCCCCTCTACACTTTACTTCCCTGTATTTTTGGGGAGCACAATGATGAATTCAGAAAGCACTATAAAGGTGTCACCAAGGTTTATGCATTTGATCTCAGACACTCTGATATCATTTCAAGCACTTTAATACTGTTTTCACAAATAACGCTTATCTGTAGAGGGATTGGAATTTGATTGAACCCTCCTAAGGATAAGCTAGTCCACCAAATGGGGTTTCAGTAACACATTTGTAAAAATAATGCAACAAAGGGTACAGACTGCTGTGATAGGTTGAAATTCAATTTCTTAAGTGCAGCTATAGCCACGTTGGTATTTCTTTCGATTTCACACATCTCTTAGGAAATCGTTTGCTAGGCCTCAGTTTTGTTTGTATTTTCATTACGGAGACATCATTGGTAGAGGGAAGTCTTTGGAGCATCTGTGAAACGTCAGCGGACGTTGTCCGAACGCCTGCCTTGCTCTCAGCCTCTGAAGTGTGACTCTTCAAATGAAAATATCTTTATTCAGAGCTCCGTCTTAGAGCAAGCAAAAAACACTCTGCCCTTCACTGTTCCCACAGGGTCAGGAAACTTCCCGAGGTGGTTCATGATCAACTGTTTTGAGTCCTTCACAGTAAAGAAATTTTCACTGTGAATAGGAAGGTCAGGCATAGAAGAGAGGGGATGTAACAAGTCTGCTTTGCAGTTCCCTTGTCTCTCTATTCACTTATGCGGATCTAGAAAAGAAAAAATACCATAAAAGGAAAAGTAATTCTCTTTTATTGTGTAGGTGAGACCGGTTATGACTCCCTCAAGAATATCACAAAAAAATGCTTCCTGCTGTTGATGCAACACAGAAAAATATCTCCCCACACAATCCTGAGAGATAGTGAGGAATTGTTGATAGTGCAAAGACCCAATATCCACAACTGGCACCATCTACTTCAAAACAGTTATACAGCCTGTGAGTCTGAACTTCCTCTTTTTCTTCATTTTAAATCAGAATCTTTATAATATTTTGTATTTCCCACCACTTTGTTATCTCTGAATGACTTTTGTAAACCGTATTCTGTTAGTTGCATTGTGATGCCTTCCACATTCGGCATAGTTGACTGTTTAAGAGATAGTACGTACATTTTCTAATTGAGCATCTTGTCTGGGTAAGGAGTAGGAATGAGAACGTTACTAAGCTTGTCTATATTTGAAAGGTTTCGATATGTGAATATTGGGAGAAAACATATGAGCTTTAAATATCATGAGATGCAAGCAGTTTGGGAGGCTTGCAGATTCAGATTGTAAATTAATTGCTGGTACTTTAGCTAATTAAAATATCAGCATTTCCCAAGGGTTGAACATTAAAATCTGGATTTTGGTTAAGGACTCCAGGTATTTTTAGAAGGTGATATTAATAATGGCTAACATTTGTTGAAGGTTTACTATAAGTCAGGTGTAATTCTTAGCGTGTTGCATGTAATAACTCATTTAATCTGTCTAATAACACTACTAGGTATATACTGAAATTATTATTCCCATTTTGGATGAGAACCTGAATTACAGAAGGGTTATGTGATCTGCCAAGGTTATTCAGCCAGGATCTAATCCAAGCACTCTGTCTTATATCCAGTGTTTTTGTCCACTGTGCAAAATGGCTTTCCAAGAGATGCTAATTATTTTAGAAATAGGAGCAGAGTAACTTCCAGGAGACTAGATATAATATTGTAATGGTGGGCTAAGTTCAGTGTTGTCTTCTTAATGAAAATGGTATTCTCTAAGTCATACCTGAATCCAGGGCCAGCCTTAGAGGCTCCAATGTTCGTGAAATACCATGTATAAAATACTCCGGAGGTCTGTTATCCAGACTGTACTCTCTGTGTGTCCCCAGGTACCTGAGAATCATAGGAAATTAAGGAAAATAATTACTTTAAAATTAGATGAATTAGCATTTTATTTGTTTGAATATCATCACATGAAAAATGTGGGCTTAAAATTCTGTGTGTGTGTGTGTCTGTGTGTGTTTATATAAATATATGGGGGAAACCCAGCAAAGTAAATGAATACTGTAAATAAATTCTAATGAGGCTGTTTAGCATAAAGAAAAATAACATAAATACAGGAAGTAGAGGTCCTTAAATTAGTCACAGATTGGTTACAATCTTATTTCTGACCCTCCAAAGAAGATTACTAGTCGTAGTACTTGATCCCTTAGTACATATCTGTTCCTGCCTGTCCCTTCCTGTTCATTCTCCGGTTGGTTAGTAGCTTCCCACTGATGTCCCCTTCTATGTGTCTCTAAAGTAGACACCTGCTCTAATTCTGGCTACAACTCCATCTCTTAGCGTCTTAGCTATCAGTACATACTTTGTTGTCAGATTTTACTTCTCTAGATCCTCCTATCTTCTGTAAAAATTTTTTAGGAATGCAGAATGATATGATGCCTCTTAGCAATTTTCACATCAAGTTACACATAGAAAAAGAAAACATTTGTATATGCTGGTTTTATTTGATGAGACAGCTCATGTCAGAGACAATAAGCCAGAGATTCAGCTGCCCTGGGGCCTTGCCTTGATGACCTTGGGCTAAAAGAATCAATATTACTTGCTTTTGCCCTTATACAGAAGTCCTGATGTAGTGGCAATAATACATTATTTGAGGCCAGATAAATCAGGGTTTTAATTTTTACTTTGCTCTCCCATAGCTCTGCGATCTTGATAAAAGGCCACTCTCTGCTTTCTTAGCTATAAAATAGGCATAAAAATACCCAAAGGGTAAGGAATATTTTTTAACCTTCTCCCATTAGTCCCACACCTACTTATTTCTTTTCCAACTAATTTCCAGGAGAGAAGTTGGCAATTCATGGGGTGAGAGTTCTAAGATGCTCGTCAAGCCACATTAATATAAAGTCAGAAGCATGAACACACACCCCACCTCCCACTCTGTCCTTTTCGTGAAGTCTGGTTGTAACTTTGCAAGCTGTGAATGGGAGGAAGATGCAGACAAACCAGACGTTCCCTCACTTTAAAGATATGCCTGAAAAAATTGTATATAATTTGTTGAGATTTTTTTGTTTGAATAACTACCATTTTGCTCACGTGGTTTAAGTCGCAGGAGATTAAAAAAAAACAAATGGAATTTAACTTCTGTTCTCGATGAGCTTGGGACTTATCCAAGAGAGGACAGAGAAATAGAACAATAATTGGAATAAAATGTTAGAAGCACTGTGATCTTAGAGTGAACATGGAACCTGGTTGGCAATCCTGGAAAGGTGTTTCCAGGCAGGAGTAGCTACAGCATCAACACGGGTGGCCTCGTGTGTGCTTTCAATTGCTTCATCCACCTATTTATGCCTGTACACTTCTCCAAGGAAAAGAATATTTCTGCTGCTCCTTGCAGAATTTTGAAGTGACGAGATCCTGTGGGGCTGTCCCCGTGTCCTTCAGCTCAGTGCCTCCAGCATAAATCTGTACAGTCCTCTCTTGGTACAAGATCTCCTTTGACGTGGGGCTTTTCTCCAACGCTTGCTATTATCCTTAGACTATACCTTGGGAAGTGAGAAATATTTTAGTTCCAGATTCTTCAATTTTGTTTAGAATTCTAAGGTGTGCCCACGGGAGGCAAAAAAGGATACAATACATCATCTCAGAGTCAAACCCTGGCGACTTTCTCTCTCATCTGTGTTTCTGATTCAAGTCTCAGGCAGCCCAGGTGGCATCATATTATTGCTTTGTTAGTCACTGCTTGTGACACACACTGGCACACACGTCACACCTAAAATGTTCCTAAAGGGCTAGTGCCTGACAAGCAACACAAGGTTTATCAGCTACAACTCACACCACTTTCTAGTCTAAAAGTCTAACTCTCACAAATCAAAATGCTACGCTTTTCAAATCTCATCCAAATACAGAAGATAAATTTGGGAGATACTCTTGGTTGATATTCAAATATATTTTCTCAAAAACAATATATATGTATATATATGTGTGTGTGTACAAAACAATATCATTTATTACTGATTCCCAGGAAGATCAACCCATGCTGAGCTTGATAGGTAAGCTTCTAAGAACTAACGGAAAAATTAGAATCAATGATTTTATAGAAATTAAAGTAAATTTCAAGGAGATACTGTTAAGCAACAAGGACAAAGAAAAGGCCAAAGGCATCAACAGTTTATTCAAAAAGAAATGCAAAAGGTCAATGACCGTATGAAAGAATATCCACATTCAGTAATGATGAAAGGATTGTAAGTGAGAACAACATCCACCATTCCTTATCTTTAACCTGTTAACATGTATTTTAAAGCATGAGATTATTCAAAGTTGTCCAGGTGTCATAAGAAGAATATAGGAATGCAAGTATTTGAGATAGTTACCTACATGAAATATGTCCAACCTTAAAAATGTATATGCCCTTTAACGTAATATTCCCATTTTTAAATAGTTGTAAGAATGCTTAAAAAAGAGTTTCTCCATGAAAACAATGATTATTGTGGTTTCATAAAAACACCTGGAGAAAAATTATAATGTTGGATATAAAAAATGAATTGTTTATATACAGGTATATTAACTTCTATAATGTGCAAATATTTAGTGTATTATATAATGCATAATGTATGTAAGTATAATATATAACGTTTATTATATATGTCATATATGTGTGTGTATATATATATATTTTGAGACAGAATCTCATTTTGTCATCCTGCACAGAGTGTCATGGTGTCATAGTTCACAGAAACATCAAGCTGTTGGGCTCAAACAATTCTTTTGCCTCAGCATCCCAAATAGGTAGGACTATAGGTGCCCACCACAATACCCTACTATTTTTTCGAGTCAGGGTCTCGCTCTTGCTCAAGTTGGTTTCGAACTCCTGAGCTCAGGGAAACCATACACCTCAGCCTCCCAGAGTGCTGGGATTTCTGACATGAGCACACTCTAGGCCAATGTCATATATCTTTAGATAAATATTACATCACATATATAGTATGCATATTTGCATGTGTATAATAAATATCATATACGTAACACAAAAATTAATTACTCCTAAATGATGATGTTTATACAGTTCCCTTATTTTGTTCTTCCTTTTATATTTGTGCCTTTTCCACATTTTCTAAAATTACCAAGTGTTATTTTTATAATAAAAAAGGTCATTATAAAAAAAGACTACATAGTGAAGCTTTTATGTGTTAGAAGAAGTTTTAAAAAGTTGATTAAACTTGGTACTTAGAAAGTACCAAATACATTGATACATATATATGTGTGTGTGTGTGTGTGTGTGTGTATATATATATATATATATATAAACTCATATATATATGAGTTTTCCAAAGCAATTTCAAGATTAGAGCTAATTTCCATTGCTATTTTGGTGGAGATGGTTCACGTAGAGATAGAGAATCTGAATCTGACTACCAATTCATTCATTTTTAAGATAACTTTATTCCAACATTATCCTACTGGTAATTTTTACTTTTGTTAATTTTAAAGACTGATGCTACAGACTTTCCAAATGATAATGCATATCATTTAGCCATGTAAAGGATGCAATTTAAATGGATAAGCATGATAGATATATTCTATATTTTTATATTATTGGTAAAAAACCTACAAAGACATGAAGAAAGTAACCCTATTTATAATAGCTACACATAAGATAAAATATCTAGGAATAAAATTAACCAAAAATACTATAATGAAAATTATAAAACATTGATGAAAGAAATTGATAAAGATACAAAAAATGGAAAGATATCCTATGCTCATGGATTAGAAGAATCAATGCTATTAAAATGTTTGCACTATCCAAAGCAATCCCCAGATTCAATGCAAATACCAGTGAGAATACCAGTCAAAATACCAGTAACATGCTTCACAGAAAACAGAAAAAATATTCTTAAATTTATATGGAAACACAAGAGACCCAAAATAGCCAAATACATATTCAGTAAAAGGACCCAAAGAGATGAATTACATTACCTGACTTAAAAATATACTATGGAGCTATACTAATCAAAACAGCATGGTACTGGCATAAAAACAGACACATAGACCAATTGAACAAAATAGAGTGTCGGTGCTGTCACCAAGGAAGCAGGCCAGACAATGGATTGGAAGGAGCTCCAACAACTCAATAGAAAAAAAATCAAATAATCTAATTTTAAAAAATGGGCAAAGGATCTGAATAAACCTTTCTCAAAAGAAGAAATACACCATGGCAGATTCAAATCTGGCCCTGGCTAGCTAAAACAGCAATGGCAACTACAACAAAAAAACAACCAGGGTCTTGTGGTGGGAGCCAGTAGTCCCAGCTACTAGGGAGGCTGAGGCAAGAGAATAGCTTAAGCCCAAAATTTGGAGATTGCTGTGAACTGTGATACTGCAGCACTCTACTGAAGGTGACAGAGTGTGTCTCAAAATAAATAAATAAATAAAAATGGAGAAATACAGATGGCCAAGAGCCATATGAATAATGCTGAACATTGTTAGTCATCAGAGAAACTCAAGTCAGATTTACAGGGAAATATTATCTCATCCCAGTTAAAATGGTTTTTATCAAAAAGATAGGTAATAGTAAGTGCTGGAGAGGATGTGGGGAATACAACCACAAAGGAGAATGGCATGGAGCTTCCTCAGAAAAGTAAAAACAGAACTGCCATACGGCCCAGTAATCCCACTGCTAGGTAAGTTTAAAAGAAGGGAGTTCAGTATGTTGAAAAAGTGTCTGTACTCCCATGTTTATTACAGTACTATTCACATCAGCCGAGATTTGAAGTTAATCTAAGTGTCCATCAAGAGACAAATGCAAAAAGAAATTTTGGTACATAGATTCAATGGAATATTATCTAGCCATATGAATGAATGAAATCCTGTCATTTGCGACAGCATGAATGGAACTGGAGACTATTGTGTTAAAAGGAATAAGCCAAACACCAAAAGATTGTATTCTCCCTCATATGTTGGAGATAAACACTAAAAAAAAAAAAAAAAATCTCCAGGAGACAAGAGTAGAATGATGGTTACCAGAGGCTGAGGGTGGTGAGGTAGACAGGGGAATAGATAATGGGTACAAAAATGTAATTAGATAGATAGAATGAACAATATTTGATAGCATAACAAAGTGACTATAGTCAACAAGAAGTTATGGTACCCTTAAAATAAAATAGGGGAATTGGATTGTTCCTAAAACAAAGAAATTAAAAGTCCCGGAGGTGATGGATCAGGGTGATGGCCCTGATTTGATTAATTTCCATTGTATGCCTGTATCAAAACATAATTTGTACCTTATAAATATATATAATGAGTAGGTGCCCTAATAATAAAATACAAATTTTTTTTAGAAATTTGTATGCAAACGTTATAGTCATAGTAACCATCATTATCCAAAACAGAAAACAACACAAATACAAATGATGATACAGTTGTACAGTGGAATATCACGTTACCAAAAAGAATAAGCAGCAGCAAACTAGTGACCCATGCAGTGACACAGACCAACCTCAAGTGCATTACTTACTCCGAAGGAAGCAAAGTCCCAAAGATACAAATGGTAGAATTTTATTTTCATGACATTCAGGATCAGCGCTTGCCAGTTTCTAAGTTTGGGCAAAGAGTAATGACAGCTAAGTGGCATGAAGAAACTTTACAGGGCAATGGATAGATTCTGTATATTGATGTTATTGGTGGGGAAATTCATGCAACTTTATACCTAAAATAATATACCTCCATAACCTAATTTAAAACAAACATAGAGGCTCACACCTGTAATCCTAGCATTTTGGGAGTCTGAGGCAGGTAGATTGCTTGAGCTCAGGAGTATAAGACCAGACTGAATAAGAGTGATAGCCTGTCTCCACTTAAAAAAAAAGAAAGAAAGACAGAAAGACAAGAAAAACTAGCCAGGTGAGTGGCAGGTGCCTATAGTCTGAGCTAACGGGAGGTTGAGGCAGGAGGATCATTTGAGCCCAGCAGTTCGAGGTGAGCTAAGACACCACAGCACTCTACCCAGGGCAACAGACTGAGCCTGACTAAATAAATAAATAAAAATAAAGAAGCTTACTGACAAAAAGCAAGGAGAGACCCATGAGAGTCAAGCCAAAGATTTATTAAATTTGGGGTACTGCTTGACAACTTTAGAGGAACTTTTTTATTTGTTGAAAGTATGTGAGATTTACGTTGAAATATCACTCAAGTGATTCTAAAAATATATAAAGAAAGGATCTCTGAAGAGTTGTAGTAATCTGATGAAACCCAGGTTCTACTTCCCAGAATTCAAGTTCAGTAATAATATATTTGGCCTACTTAATATTTACTTCCAGGGGTCACTTTATGTCTTAACTTTCCTGCAACCTTCCCTAGTCTAATGAATAATAGCATCACATTTTTCTCTCCAAAGTGTCCCTATGTGGGCACCACATGATGTGGTCCCTCTTCTTCAATCTGTACCTTGTTAGACACTCCATAGATATAAGAACGGCTTTCTAGGTATGGGGTTGCTGGCAGAAGGTGAGATTTCACATGGAGCTCACTTCAAAGAGAATGCCATGTCAAAATGAAGGTTAATCTGATTACTAAAAATAAGGAAACTCTGCAGGGTTATGTATTCAAGGTCTTTAATAGCCCATCATACCTCAATTAAGAGTTTGCTGACCATACTGCAAATCCTGGTCAGCACTTTTTTTCCCTATCAATTAAGTTAGTTTTCAAGATACTTTTTAAGCCATTAGTGAAAATGAAGTTCAGAACCGTATTTGGCGCTGGCATCTCTCTATTCCTATCCCACAGAGCATCAGCAGAGAGCCAAAAAGAATAAGAAGAGGTCGATGATAAACTCTTCTCCAGGGTTGCTGGAGAGCTGAGGAATTAAGGAGATCAAGTTACACATTTTTCCCTGTTCTTAGGTCACCAAGGATGGAAAGAAAACACAAATTTGCATGATGCTTAAACTATTTGTTAAAATTCCATTGCAAGAGAAACACAGCCTCATTTATGTCATACTCCATCCCTTAAAGAAATACAATGAATTTGGAACTATGACCGAATTGAAATGAAGGAGCTCTGAGATTCACAGGGAAGCTCACAGTGCTAGCATCTCTCCTCACCACTAAACTGGTCACAGTGACAAACTCCAATGAGTGGAGAAGATATTTCTTTTCTTCAGGGAAAGATAATTAACCCACTGGGAAAATTAGGAACCAAACTATAGTTTTAGAGACTACTAAAATGGAGGTTTGGTGTAGATACAACACTCAAAGATACTTATCCTCTTGTCTTTCTTTGGGTCTTAATAAACCAGACACAAAATCAAACCTATTTCTTCTTCTAGTAATCTCTACTAGCCTGGAAAGGAATTCTCCAAATCCTTGGGAAGCATCTACATTCTTTTATCTGTGTGTACATGTACAAGATAGCCAGAATTCAAAGTGCAATTTGGAGAATTAGGCAACCATTAGTACAGTTGATACTCAGAAATGGATGGCAAAATTCCAAGACAGTGTTCAAATTGAAAGCCCCCTTTGGAAAATTTTATATAATGTACAGTTATTCTCAGATATGATGTAGAAAAGACAATATAATTAATGTACTTTAGTCAAAATTGAATCCATCAATTTTTATTTCAACTTGTTAATATATTGTGTTTAGGATACAGAATATTGCATCCTCATTTAAAAGTAGATTATGTTTGTAATTTCTACTTTTATGATAATATATTTTTTTCCAATTTTAATATCAGGTGTATCCAGATTAAGCAGAATGATTTTGAGGTATTTTTTTTCTTTTTCTACTGTCTATAAGATTTGGCATGATCTGTTTTTTGAAATTATCTTTTATTTTTATTTATAAATATTAGTTGTCTATTTTTTGAAACTTTAGGAAAAAAAGAAAAATAATGATAAGAAGAAGTTAACTGATGACTCCATATTGAACCTCTGAGTCAAAGCATTCTATAATAGTCAGACTCTTATTTGACAATGTGAATGTTACTTTCTTTACATTACTATTATTATTAGTGTTAAATACTTCATTGCAGCAATTGTCTGATTTCTTTTCTGAATGTATTTATCTTCATTTGTTCTTTACGAGGTGTTTGTTTCTAGTCCTTATCTTAAACACTGTTATTGTTGCTAAGTCATAAGCCTTTTTAATTTTGTGAAGGCAAAAAGTAGAAACCTAATAAACACATGTATATGTAAAAATAAAAATAAAAAGACAATATGATTTACCTCAGAATAGAGGGGAGTCATTTTTAGGAAAGCATATATAGTAGGAAAATGGCCCAGAAAAAAAACTCAGCCAGTAAGATCTGGGGAGAAAAATATAGTAGAGAGGAAATTGCTAGAATATGTGTTACTTTTGTGAGAAGCAGACATTCCTCATACCTTAAACTCTGTTCCCCGCTTGGGACGTAGCTATGTGCAAAAAAATGTATTTGTATTTTTTATATATAAGAGAGTGAGAGGAATAGACTTAGTAATTAATATGCCATGCCAATTAAGAGATGAGACAGTGTTTTACAAGAGGATCAACCTTTTTTTTTTTTTAAATAAATCAACCTTGACGTTAAATAAATTGTTCTTCAAAAACCTCAATGGCCAAACATTCCATTCCTAAAATGCCACCATAAAATGCAGGTACAATGTCCTTCCTTAAATAAGAATGAACTATCCACAGTCGGCTGGACTCTTTCATGTCATTTTGTGTTAAATGATCTTGTGTTTTACATATTGGATCACATTATTTCACTTTGGAGTTTATTTTTCTGTATGAATTTTAAATTTTGGACTGTATTAATCTACAGAAAACATCTTTGTAAGGTACAGATTTTTTGTATTCAGCTCAAAAGAATCAAAGGTGGCAATTTAAATAACATTTAGATAAAGCAAATGCAAACAAGTATCAGATTTTTATGATCAGGGCAGTGCCTGTGGCTCAGAGGAGGACAGTGCCGGCCCCATATACCGGAGGTGGAGGGTTCAAACCCAGCCCTGGCCAAAAACTGCAAAAAATAAATAAATAAATAAATAAATAAATAAAATATATATATATAGGGACAAAACACCAAGCAGCCTTCATACACATATGTATCTACGCAGAGACCCAGCCAGTGAGCAGAGCTGGAACGTGTGTGAAAGGACATTTTTTGCTTGACTTATACACTTTCCACTGGGCCTATTATATGTTTTGGTCTCAGAACTCTTTTTTTCTCTAGAAACAAGAGGAAGTGACCTTAACCTTAATCTGTGTTTGATTTCCCCCATCTTGGTCTGATAGAGGTTCAAGATGTCTCTGACATGGTAGACACTGTATAAAGTTATGAGAGAGATAAGCTTCATGAATCAGCCCAGGGGGAGACAATAGTGCAGCCATTCTCAACCTGTGGGTCGCCTAATATCACATATGTACATTGCAATTAACAACAGTAGCAAAAATTGTAGATATGAAGTAGCACCGAAAATAATCGTATGGTTGAGGATCACCACAACATGAGGAACTGTATTAAATGGTAGGAGCATTAGGAAGGTTGAGAACCACTGCTCTAGAGTTAAATAATTTCAAGAAAAGAAGAACTTGGGGCTGCAATGCCTATTACTGTTCCTAAGAAATAAATTTGTCTCAGATTTTAGAGGAGGTATTAATGTCTGGATAGGAATTAAATTGTTCCAACTGTGATAATTGGAGCAATTTATTCATTTATTCAATTATCAAGTCATTAATTGAGCCAATATTTGAATAAAGGTAGACTGATTTGAAGTAGTTCAAGAGTTAGGTAAGGAAGTTAGGAATGGGAAGAAATGGTGATTCCGAGTAACAAGGAAAGTGAAGGGATAAGACATAACCATCAATATCCATGTATCAAGAAGGGCTCCCATATTTCTGGTCAAAGACATGTTTTCAGGTGAAAGGAGATGTGGAGAGCAGAAAGGATTGGGGAAATATAAAATTATAAATTCCACTTTGTGCAAAATTTGAAATGGTTTGAAAAACTTCAAATGTAAATGTTAAGTGGGCAAACAATTGTATGTGTCTCTAACTCAGAAGACGGTCTTGGCAGGATATACAAATATAAACATATTTGGTTTATGGGTAGTTATTGAATTTCTGCAAATGGATACGATCATGTGGGAAGGTTAGGATGAGAAAAGAAAAAAACTAGGAAGATAATCGGGAGCTCTGATACTTAAAGGTCTTGAAGAAAAGAAAGAGTGGGAAGATAAGACTTCCTAGTAAAAAATACTAAAAGGAAACCAAGAGGGTTATAGTAAGAAATAAAAGATCAGGGCTGTGCCTGTGGCTCAAAGAGTAGGGCAACAGCCCCATACACCCGAGGTGGTGGGTTCAAACCTGGCCCTGGCCAAAAACTGGGGGAAAAATAATAATAATAGTAATAATAAATCGTGCTGCCGATAAATCAGGTAATTTACCAAACTAAGGCTCTGTAGGCTTCCTTACGCAGCAGGTGGCATGGCCTGCCCAAAGACTAAGGAAACATGAAGACATCTGAAGCTCTCTGTGTTACTGGACGAGGAGGATCTGGCCACCTGTCACTGTCCCCCAATGTGTGGAGATGGGGACAGGTTCCCCAGACTGTCAGAAGGCCGGGACTCTGGAGAACAGTGTGAGCAGCCTCTCCAAGACTGTTCTGTTCTACCATTTCCAAAGGCACAGTTTTATACCTAAAAGTTTCAAGCAAAGACCACATTAAGTCTTATTTTAAATAATAATCAGCAAAACTCAGTGACCAATTATAACATTCCGATTCAAGAGTTAATCTCCTAAATCAATCCAACTAAGATTGACAGGCCCCTTTAGGGTGGGAGCTAAATGTAGGAGGTATTAAGAGTGGGAGACAGGAGGGGAAGCTCAGGTGGGACCTGAACCCCCTGACCCACTGGGTCAGATCTGCCCTGTCCGCCTGACTCCATCTTATTCTCACTACATGTGCTTTCCTGGGCAGCTCTTGAGAAAGAACTATCCTCTATTTTAACATGGGGAAAAAAGAGGATGGCTAAGATTTCAGGGAGGTATTTTTGATTAGTGTGTGGAAGTGGAAGGAATTTCAAAATGCTGACTTTTTATTTTCTCTGGAAAGCAAGAGATTTCTGAAATTCTGCTAAGAACGGTGAAGTCAAAGTAGCTGGAAGTCCTGGGAAGAACAGAGAGAAGGTGGAACAATGAGCTGCTTCCCAACTAGATGAAGGAAAGGACCTTCCAGGGTTAAGCATCACTGATGTGGGTGAACACAGTGGCTGACGGCCTCATCCCGTCTGGTTGTTCAGTGTCCTTTGACAATGCTCACTGGCCCAGGTGGAAATGCAGAGAACAGTTGGGCTCAGCATGATGGGGGCAAATGTTCAGATATGGAAGGGGGTGACCGAGCCAGTGGAATGTGCAGTCTAAGTTGAATACGGAAGAAATTGAAGAAAGAAAGTGATTAACGAATAATACAGGCGAGATTGGTGATTAGATTAGCGATTAGCAATTAGTGAGCTGACATTCCCCAGGTGGCCAAAGGCAAAGGCGGGGGGAATGTTGTGGAAATGGCTGAAAAGTCTGAAAATATCTAAAGTTGTGGTTGGAGAATGAACTGAGTCAATAATTAATTTTGGAAATGGAAGAGTCAAGGCCACTGCAAGACCTCCAGTTTAGCAAGGTGAGGGCGTGGTGAGAGATGGAGGAGCCACATTGGAGGTGTCGTTTGCATGAAGACACAGGAAGAGTGAAGTCTGTAGCACAGGAGGACCCCCAGTGAACTGGGTTCCACAAAATGAGCTAACACCATGCTGAAGAAAACATAGAGGGTGGTGTAGCCAGGAAAATACAAAGGAATTTCACAAGCTCAAAGGTGAGAATTAGTCTGAAAATTTAAAAAGTCGAGTCTTTTTTTATTTCTTTTTTTTTTGAGACAGAGTCTCACTATGTCACCCTGGGTAGAGTGCTGTGGCATCACAGCTCACAGCAACCTCCAACTCTTGGGCTTAAGTGATTCTCTTGTCTCAGCCTCCCAGGTAGCTGGGACTAAAGGCACCCACCACAATGCCTGGCTTTTTTTTGTTACAGTTGTTATTGCTGTTTAGCAGGCCCGGGAAGGGTTCGAACCTGCCAGTCCCAGAGTATGTGGCTGTGCCCTGATCACTGAGTATGGGTGCAGGGACTGTAGAGGGGGGAGCCTCCACAGGAGAGCAAGTTGGAGAAAATGTGATTGTCGTTAAAATTGAAGCTGACATCAAAGAGTTACGTCATTGTGCTGTGATCATAGGAATTAGACGGATATTCAACCTAAAGTATTTGGGTCTAATGTGCTATATTTAGCCCTTGTTTATTTGTACATTCAGAATATAGAACAGTGACAGCCAAAATCTGTAACTCAGAGGCACAAAGTCAATGTGCAAATTCATGCAATCTCTTAATGAATGAAGAAAAAGAATTTCAGTTTCAGGTCAAAAAAAAGAAAGGCTAAAAATGATGTAATTTAAAACAAAAGCAACAAAAAGTACATAGGAATTTAAAAACAAACCAAAAAAGAATCCCAGTTATTACCATTTCCTGTGAACTTTTATTCAAAATTAACAATATATTTCAAAAATTAGACCCCTACATTGTATTGACTTCTTAACCAGAATCACCTTTTCATGTTTAATAATTGCCTGTTTTTTCCCCTTAGAGGGTTATGCATCTCTAGGACATATTAAATATGCTTATTATAATAAAAGGGTTTAATTGTTCTATCAACTTTTTTGTGTGTAAAAATTCCATTTCTTGATTTTGTTCTTTCAAAAACTTGGATTTTTCTCAAAGACATAGTAATAACATCCTGAAATAAATTTTTTCAGCATCTTTTAAAAGATGTCATGTTGTTGTTGTGGTAAGAATGCTCAGGACAACATCTCTCGTAACAGGTTTTAAGCGCACACTGTGTACTGTTCACTACGGGCACAGTATCAGATGGGTCTGTAGGATTCAGGCCGCATAATTGGAACTGCAGCTTCCTTAAGCCGCTGTGGGCTTTACCTGCTGACGGCAGCCACTTGCATTATCTGTCTTTTTCCAGCTAGTGATGAATTACGGATTTTCCTTCTCTTTCTCATTCTTTATTTTTGGTGAGGGTTTCATTTTAGTATCTTGATCATTGATATTTCCCTTTCTTATTTTTGAACATAATATGTACTTATTCATTTATTTTTACAGTGGTCCTATTGTTTCTGGGTTTGACAGATGTGGGGGAGACTGCAGTATGAATGTAGTCTGTTATTTTGGAACTTGAAATCTTAAGAAAACTATTTATACACCTGGAAATGATTTGTTAAATGTGAGGAGAGCCAGAGCTTTGTCAATGCTACTTTTATTCGCAATAGGAGATGAACGAAAAATTTCTTACTATTGAAAAAAATGTATTAAAAAATTCTTACTATTGCCCAATAAAAACTACTTATCTGTTTAGCCAGGCCATCATATTATTTTTAATTTTCTATAATGGGAATCATAATGTCATAATGCATTTATCGATTTCAAACTTCTGCTGACTATTTGGATAATCTTATAAGCTAATTAGATCATATTTAAAGATTTCAATTGTACATTTGGTATCTCTCCAAGTCCACTTAATTTGATAGAATGTCTGGAATCACACTCTATTATAAAATGAAGCAACCTAAACTCTCTCAAGAAGTCAACTTAATACAAGTGCATTAACACAGAAAATTACATCTGAATTTACTAGGTTGTGTGCAGAAAACCACACAAATGAGAAGGTTTTTATTTGTTTGTTTGTTTGTTTGTTTTTATCTTGACACAAACAATATACACCTAACTCATGGGTGACACTCTCTGTTTGAAAGTCTAAAGTTGAGATACTAGTTTCATTATTTTGCTCTATGAGAAAGTTAAAGTTTTTCTTTTTATCCTCATAATAGTGTTTTACCTATTTCATTAAAAACGGCATTATAGGAAAAACTGTACATCATATCCTTCTCAAGAGAAGCAGGACACTTGGGAACTGAAGCACCCAATAGCTATGTCGAAATGTGGAATTGTTACTTCCAAAGTGAATCCAAAACTTTAGACTACATGATTAAAATGTTGTTGTCATTTGAATTTTTAAATATTTCTTATTTAAAATCCCGTCCTCATGACAAGAGGAAAGTGCCAATGGTGAAGGTATGATATTTTCCAGGATTTGCTAAAAAATAAACTTGTGAGCACGTACGGGATTCTTCCAGTATACTGGGCATTATATCAACACTGAGCAGACACTGTCTGAGAGGGTCAAGTTCAGTGGCGAGGTCCTCGTCCATGGTTAGAGTAAAATCCAGTAGGAGACCTTGCTCACCTCAGTCTCAGGTAAACTGATGCAGACACAGCGAAAGGTTGAAAGGCACACATTCCTGGACAGCAGGTATGAATGAGATGACTAAATCCAAGAAATCGAGGAGTATCTGCTAGAGAAAAGTTGCCTACGCAATGGGAAGGGCCTTAGGTCTCATCTCAAGCAATTTTGTTCGCTTGCTTATGTATATTTGAGTGTGTGTGTGTGTGTGTTTCACTAGGCTCTGAGGAATACCAATGAACTTTAAAGACACATTCATCCTTGAAGACCTAAGATATTGGTCTTCTTGGAAAACAAAACATGCAACAACCCAGCTCCCTAACCTACCAGAACACAGAAGAAGATTGTACAGCACCAGTAGAGATAGAAAGGCTGAAAGGACTGATTTAAAAGAAGTTTGAGGACGAGGAGTTGAAATTATGTTTTGAGATGGACATTGAAAAAACAGCGAGGGATTTAGCTCCACAGGTATAAAAGAATCTATGTTTGGGGTGGTTGGCAAAGCACAAATGTCTTCAGAATAAAAATAAAGAGGAAATCTTGAAAGAATAGAGTACTATGGCATAGATATAATGTTGGTAAGTATTCAGAAGTTCATGGGAATGGATAAAATGAGCTCGTTCATTGAAGAACTTGGTGCCCAAGCTGACAGATCTAGGCTTCTTAGTACTACACTGAGTAGTTTTCTTATATGATAAAACAGGAAGAAAAAAAGAAAATTCTGTTTTTATAGGTACTTTTCTGTATCAGACACTTCATTCGGTTTTCATCTCAACAGATCTGAAAGAGTAGATATTGTTGTCCATTGACAGAGGACAGCTGTAACTTAAGAACATTAAATAAGTCACCCAAGATTAGAAAGCAGATAATGGTAGAAGCAGAATTCAAATCCAAGTGTGTTTAATGCTTATGATTTTCATCTATAGAACAGCAGAAACAATAGGTATGGATTTAAAATATGTCTGACTCAGATCCTATTTGTGTGTGTATATGTGTGTACATATAATGTGTGTGTTACATATGACAATATACATACACACATATAAGTATATATATGTATATACTATGTAGTACCTATATATTAATGTATATGTGTCTATATATAGTCCTTGGTCTATGATTATATACCCGTATGTGTTTATAACTCTTCCTATAGGAAAAAAAAATATATGCAAACATATACTTGCATATAGAGAGATAGCTATTTATCTGAGTAATTCACAGGCAGAAGCTCATTTATTCAATTAACAAATATTTATTCATTAACTAACATGTTTGAGGTAAGTTGGGTGACTTACGAATGTGAACTTGGCCCTTTGCTCCATCCTCTTTGTTAACTTGAAACTTAACAAATATCAATGCTTATGTGTAAAGGAATCTTTGTTTATGCAAAAGACCATTAATATAATCTTTTAAGATTCTGTTTTGTATATGCATCTTATTATAATATTTATTTTACCTTTCCACGAGATATTTTGGTTAGAATTTAAAACCACACTTTTACTTCATACAATTGTTTTATTGCTGACCCTCAATCAAAACTGATAAAAAGGAAGGAAAAGAAAATTTCTGCCACAGACCTTTCAGAAGTCCATTCATGTAGAATGTCGATTTTCCCCAGTTGTTACCATTTGCCTCCTAGTATAGAACATCAGGCAACATTTGCCAAGTTCCTTTTAGAATCACAACCAAAGAATAAAAGTGAACTTCGGTGGCTTTTGGCTCAGGAAGGTAGTGTCTTCTGTAGCGGTTTGCAGCCTTGATTTGCCCAGTGGAATGCTCTTTCTGGAAAGAGGGCAGATGAGTCACTTTTATGGGCTAAGAGTCTTTCTCTGCACCCCACCTTGCATTATTAATGGTTGGTTCAAGTTTGCTGGCTAGAATTAGACTTCTTTCTAGGGTAAAGTTAAATTCAAGTTGCTGTCCTCTGATTTTCTATATTACCGAGCATTAGTATTATTTTGGCCCAGAGCTTTCATTTTGCTTTTCCCTATATTTCAATATGTTCTAAAATTCTATGTGAACCTCTGGAAGATGCTTTTAGCTGGTTAAAGGAAAACCACTTGCAGTGCAATCTTTTAAGACGACATGGGCTTTGGGATCAAATACACCTTGATTTGATTCCTGGATCTAACATTTAAGCTTCGTAACCTTGAACATATTAATCTCTCTGAGGTACAATTTCCTCGCTTTGAAAATAAAGGATGAAATGAGCTATCTTACGGGAGCTACTGGATAAAAGAGGATAATAAAAGTTCCTGGTGGTGTTCCTGTCATGTAGTAAGACCTTAGTCAATGGTCGGCATAATAATCTGTCAGATGCTGTTAGGTTAAGCAGTCAACAGCAAACAGGGCAATAATTCAAGTTCAAAAACACAGACAGGGATTTAAATTAACATCGCACAGGATTTTGTGTATGTTTTCTTGCTCTTTCAAGCTGGGAGTTATTTTCTATTTTCATATTTACTGAACAGTTACTAATCAAACAACTGCTATCCCACGCTGAAACGCTACACACTTGGGGGGTTTATGATTCCACTCATCCAGGGGTTTAAAGCTACCTGAAAAGGAAGGATCGTGAAGCTGTGGATGATGCAAATGACACAAATGCATCGCGTGGTGGACACAACCAGGGCGTGGGGATTAAAGAAGGAGGGAATGAGTGAAGCTGAAAATTAAGTATAGTCAGCAAAGTCTGGATAAAGGACTTAGGAACTTGAATAGCATCTTGAAAGGTAATTAAAATTTCTACAAACAGCTAGGAAAAGCTTAATTTGTATAGGTTACGAAGGAATGTTTGTGCCTCACAGAAGTTCAGAGTTAAGAATATGCACATAGACACACTCTAATACAGAGACTCAAAAAAAAGCCTTCGCTGCTCGTCCTGACAGCTAGGTCTCTGCTCCTATTACATTTTTACTGCAACATGTTGCACAAGCCAGCTTTCAAAAGCTTCATGAATTATTTATACGGATACGGAAAATCCTATCTTATGGCATAAGACCGTTTCTATTTATAGGTATCAAGAATATTAAGGCTTGTCTTATATTCAGCCATTTCAATGACTAATTCTTACGCCATCAGTGCTGGGAATGTGTCATCGCTGGCTCCTATAAATTCACGAAAGTCAGCCGTGAGCTTGCTTTCCAGTCTGTGTTAGTGATGCCCTGCTGGTAGCTAAAACCAGCCCGGTGGGGGCATTTACACTACGTACATCAGCGAATGTTACAATTAAGGGCCGGCTGGTTTGTTTGTTTGTTTCTATGTTCAGTATTGAAACATTTCCATTTAGGATTCAATATTTTTAAACATTGACCAGCACACCACTATTGGAATAGTAAATCCTGTGTAGTTCCTCTGTTCAAATAGCTACAAATATGAAATTACATTTATAACCTTGTATAAATGGATTTTATAATAGAGATGGGCAAAGGTGAAAGACAGGACACGGTCTCAGAATGTAAATAGCAGGAACAGTGGAATTATTAGGCTCTGCCAAAAGTTTCTTTCCTAAGAGGACATTTTTTGAAATGCTCATATAATGCATATGGAATTTGCCGTAGTAAAGCTTGTTCAATGTTTATGTAAATTTATGCAAACTAAATACAAATACCTTGCCATGCATATCTAACTTTTATCTCAGAAACTCAAGGACATTACTAGTTCAAGAAATTCTGTAAATAAAATCTGGAATTCATCTGTTGGTGACACGTGGACATAATGATTAGTTCAATACTTAAAAATAAAGCATTTGACTAAAAAGTTCAGTGATTAAGATGGCGCATATAAACTGTAGGTAGAAAAATTCAATACTGTCTTTTATCTTTATAAGTAATTACAAAAGTGTTAATTCAATATGATCAACAAAAACATGCTATTTTGTGATAGAAACAGAAATCTGGGAGACGAGGCTGAAACCATTAACTGTGCCTAATTAAAAGAGATGAATTATGGATTATTTTCTCTTTTAAAATTTTCTGTTTTTAAAAAGTGTCCGGTGAATTGGATGAACCAAGCACATTGTGAACTTTTTAAAAAGACATTCCTGGAGACTAGAACTCATTCCCAAAGCAGCACAAATTTAAAATGTCCCAGAGTAACTTTAGTGGGAAAAAAAATACAGTTAAAATCAAGTAATCCTTAAATACACATGAATAACAAGGAACAGGGAGAGGTGGAAGAAACAATCAGAATATTTAATATTTACTTAAATATTTGAGGCAGTTTATTACCTAGAAAAATACTATAATAATTAGAGCAGCAACAAAATATAAATTCTTAATTAAAGAATAATATAACCTGAAGTTTATTAACATGCTTAAGAGGGGAAAAACTAGAAAGAAATAAAAAGAACTTTAACACTGGTCTCTCAGCAATGCTATCCTATGGGATGGGTTTTCCTGCAATATATTTTTTGAAAATGTTTTCCAACTTTTTAAAATGCACATAAATTATTTTAATTTTACTATTAAAAAGGTGCTACAAAGTTACATTCTTTCAAAAAACATTTGTTTATTATTTTCTTATGTGCAAGGCCTATAGTTCAGATTTGGAAATGACCAATCTCCATGAAAACAATAATGAGAAAAAGAGGCCTGAAGGAAAAAACAAACAAAAAAACAGAACACTGAACACTAATGGTCTATTTCTTGATGATGGAAGAATTTGCAACCATATTCAGATTTCATCCCTACAAACCAATTTTTATTTTACACTTAATCGATTTTCAATTTTACTCTCCAAATATGTTATAATTTCACTTTCACTTTCCTGGTTTACACATTTATACATTCAAAGGTATTTACTGAGTGCCCAGGGCCTCTGGCAGGAATGTTCGTGACCACACAGCATCCTCCCCGGGAGACTTTCTGCACCTGGCTGATTTTCTAACCCCCATTATTCATTCAGGTCCTAAAGGGGGATCCTTGACTATTTAATATGAACCAGTGACAATACCTCTTGCATCTTGTTTTTAATTTCATTGCCCTCACACCAGAGTAAATACATCCCATGTTTGCTGTCTTTGTCTATAAACGCCCAGAAAGCAGTGATGCTTCTGCTCTTCTCATTAACAGGCAGCTTTGCCCACCATAATGACTAGGTAAGCACTCAGTAAATACCTTTGAATGTATCAATGTGTAAACCAGGAAAGCGAAAGTGAAATTATAACATACTTGGAGAGTAAAATTGAAAATCTACTAAGTGTAAAATAAAAATTGATTTGTAGGGGTGAAATTTGAATATGGTTGCAAATTCTTCCATCATCAAGAAATAGACCATTAGTGTTCAGTTTTCTTTCTTTCTTTTTTTCCCCCTTAAGCACTCTTTTTCTCATTATTGTTTTCATAGAGATTTGTTATCTCTAAATCTGAAATATAGGGCTTTCACCCGGGAAAATAATAAATAAATGTTTCGGAAGGAATGTAAGTGGTATGACTAGACTAGGGTAAGGCCAAAGATGCACCTACGGCAGAATTCTTGCAAGGAATTTAAGGAGACTCTCACTCTCAGGTGTGTGCAGCCCCAGACCTCAGACCTGCATGATCCTGAGAGTAGGGGCCCTCCTTAAATTTTATATGCTGGGGGCTTCAATTGTATCATCCTAGTGGCTCTGGTAATTTACTTATTATTTATCCTTCTTGTAAACTTATTTTAAAAGGAATAAGGAGTACATCTTCAGGCTTCCTCAGCTTGTTAACCACATTCTTCACAAAAGCCCCTCCTCCCACACACATAGTCCTTTCCCTCTCTTGGCCTTCTGCCAAACCTGCAGATCAGACTTTTCATGACACTTGTTGATTCCTTTATTTCGAATCTCCGGGACAGAGATTCTGAACTTCAGGCCCAATCCCACAAAGCCACTTCCACATTTTCAGGTGTAGCTTACAGCAGTATCCTACTTCTCAGTACCAAAATCGCTACTCATTCGCTATAGCGGCCGTTACAGAACGCTACAGACTGAGTAGCTTACACAACATAAATTTCCTGTCTCAGGGCTCCGGAAGCGAGGAGTCCAAGATCAAGGCCTCCATGAGTGTCGTTTCTCTCTTCCTGACTTGTGGGCAGCGGCCTTACTGAGATGGGGCCGTCTCTATGTCTGTGCACATCCCCCTTATCTCTTCCTCTTCCTATAGGAACCCTAGTGAGATTTGTCCCTCTTTTCCTTTTGTAAGACTTAGAGCCAGTGTATGAGGCTAGCTTTAGGAACACCTGTGTTCTGTAATCCTGCCCCTCTGATGAACTGAACGTCTCTGTCAAGTCTATGCCTCACAGTGGTGGGCTAAGGACACTTCCCTGCTCCTTGGCATTGGGCTTACCCATAGGACTTGCTTTGGCTGGAGGGATAATGATATATGTGACAGAGGCAGAAGCCTTAAATGATCTTATATGGTTTGGCCTATTTCTTGAACCCCAGGGGTCTGCCATGAAGAGATCATCTTTGAAACCCATGAACCTTCAGACCACTGTCTAGAACATACCACAGGTAATAGGCTGAAGCCCAGCTCTAATCAGAAGCCAGGCCCAGCTGACCCACAGTACGTAGTAGATTGCCCAGTGGACCCACCCTATATTAGCCCAGTGCATTCAACCCCCTGATCTGTGCACATATGAATAAATGCTTTCTGGTGTAAGCCATAAGGAATGCTGCTTTATATTCCTTCATTATTAAAGATGAATGTCTTAGCTTACTATGAGCTTATAACATATCCACGTATTTATAAGTCTTGGGAGAACTACAAAGTACAATAGAGACCATACTGTTAATATCATTAATCAATGGAATAACTGAGCCCCAGAAAGGAAAAATCGCTGAGCTGAGTCCATGCCATAAGACAGTGCCAGCCCCAGGCCCAGACTGGGCCCCTGCTTCCCACCTCAGCTCTCTCTACTGCAAGTCTCACCATCTGTACTTAGGTATTAGGAAAATGACCTTGTGAAACATTTGTTTTTTTTAAATATTCTTCTTTGAAAGCAACCAACTTGTCCAGAAATGACCTGATTATATCATGTCGATTTTCATCTTATGTTTGTGATTTTCTTCAAGTTGATCTCAGATAATTTTGAGACAGGTTTTGATGTGAAACTTAAAAGGAGTATTTTCGTGAAAGAGAGTATGAGCCATTAAGTATAATAAACCCTATCAAACACAGAGATCTCCGAAATGCCTGAGAACCCCGTCAGTCATTGACTTAGATGTGTTCAGCCATCCTTGCTAAGGAGTCATATTAACTGGGAAGACTTCCTGGGCGGGGCCTCATTAGTGGATCTGCTTCCTGTCCAGTATTGATGTTTTTTTTCAGTTGCATTCTGGGGCTGGAAATCTTGTGCATATTCTTCAAAAGCAAAATGTAACAATCTTTAAACTATGCATCTATGCCATGGATTTTTATTTTTTTTCACTATTATATGTATTTTTCTACAAACCCTGCAAGTGTGGATGGACTTAAACTGCTGAAGATACACTAACGGGATAGAGAAGCAGAATTGATCAGAAGGAGTCGCTTTGTATTTAAGGCCGTATGAATTTCAACGTTTGTACGTGGGTTTTCCTTTTTCTCGCTATGACCTGGTTTTGGGAGCTCAGATTCTGTAGTCAAACTGCCTGTATTTGACTCCAGGCTATGGCAATTTTTAGTTGAATTATCGGAATGAGTTGCTTAATCTCTGTTTGACCAGGTTTCGTCATTTATAAGGTGAAGGTTGTATGATCCCAGAAAGCTAAAAGATACAACCATTCTGAAAGTAACTTTTGTCTCGTGCACTGTCTCCCAGGTATTATTCTCAGAACTGGAGGCATACAACAAAAGTGACAAAGATCTCTGCCATCAGGAAGCTCCTATTCTGGAAGGTTTGAACAGACAGGCACTGAACAGGAAATGTCAGAGATGAGTAATGGTATGTCCTGTGCTAGAAAACAGTGAGCACTATGGGAAAAAAACAAAATTAAACGAAATAAGGAAAATTGAGAGTACGACAGCAAGGGGTGGGTTGCAATATTTTAAAAAATGGCAGAATAGACTTCATTTGGAGAGTATCTGTTGGTCAATGACCTGAAGAAGGTGATGGCAAAATCATGCACATGTCCGAGAGAGCGCTCACGGCTGAGGAAATGAAATAACCTCAGACTTAGATCATGGGAGTAGGATGTAATATGGGTGTGGAAACCCAAGCTCAAGAAAGCTAAGTGACTTGTTTAGCTTTGAATGAATCCAAGCAAAAGAGTATTTTGGTGACCCAGAGTATAACAAACAAGGATAAAATGTTTTAAGTTCTTAGAAAACTAACTTTCTCATTGTCTGCTAACAAGATCCACTCTGGTAATACATGTTCAACAAATGGATTCAATTACCTTGTAGGACTGTTCTAGCTGCGAAAGTTTAGGACAAGACACTCTTATGCTTAAGGCCTTTAAGGTCTTATTTCCAGAAGGGGGAACCCAAATGCTCAAGCCTGTAAATGCTCAGCAACCCTGTTGGCCCAATTAGCGGTGTCTTCTACTATAGCAGAAAAATTCTAACATGGTTTTAATTACTTTCATCTCCTGGTGCTCATGCCCTTCTCTCTTCCACTGCCCTTGAGTATGAGTGTGCTGATAATTTGTTTCTACTCAACAGAATACAGCACAGAATATTACAACCACTTGGGCACGTTCTGCAAGATTGTAATGTCCGTCTCGCTAGGAAAACTGGCTTCTTTACTAGCTGTCCCAGGTGGAGCTACCCTATGGGGAAGGCAGCAGGACAAGGGCAGCCTGTAACCAAGAGGTAGCCAGAAACTAGGGCTTTCAACCTCACATGGGGAGGACTTTTTTCCTCCAGCAGCCATATACATTTGGAAGCAAATCCTTCCCCACTTGAGCCTCAGATGAAAACCGGCCTTGGCTGATACTTCCCGAGTGCAGCTTGCAGAGGACACGGATAAGTTGTGCTCAGACATCTGACCCACAAAAACTATCAGACGATAAATACATGTTGAGTTAAGCCGCTATGTTTGTGATAAGCTGAGACAGAGCAGCAGACAACTAATCCACCCAGAGCCTCTTTAAAGTAAGTTATGTAGAAGGGAACTGAGGCAATCCTGGGAGTGAACATACAACTCACATCAGCTTTGAAACAGAACCTTCTGCCAGGACAGCAGGGAACCAAACCACCAGCTGCCACACTTCTAGTATCCACCAGTGTCCCCAGCACTCCCCTCCCCCATGCCTGATGTCAACTGATGACTAAGTGAGAAATAACGACAGCAGAGCCAGGATGACCACTCTGTCCAGCGAGGAGCAGCTCTTTGGGGCTGTCTAGACCTGGCTGAGATCTTCACAGAGTTCCATGGAGTTGGAAGCGCTTCCTTCACTCCTAAGGTGACCAGATTTTAAAATTGGTAAAGAGGGACACCATTGATCCTGGGTGGGGCAGAGGAGGGCTGTGTTCTTAATTAAAAATTTGGTCTATATGGAGCAACAAAAATTTTCATAGAACGCAAAAATAGTATTGTAATTTTTAAAAAATTTCAACATAAGTACAATTTACAAGTATAATACATTAAAAAAAAATTATGTATAGGGCAGTGCCTGTGGCTCAAAGGAGTAGGGCCCTGATCTATCTGGGCGACCTTGCCCGGAGGGGAGTAGGGAGTTTACACCAGCCTTTTCATTTCCAAATGAAGTCACATTAACCTCTTCACTCCCAAATGGAGTTACATTAACCTTTTCAGCAGCCAAAACCGTATATTCTCTTCCCATTGTTCCGCCATTCTCTAGCTTGTCATGCATTCTTTCCAAAAATTGGGACTTTTTTAAAACGCAGTGGGACAGGGACAAATTGGGACTTTCCTGCCCAAAGTGGGATGTCTGGTCACCTTATCCACTCCCCTTCTCTCATTTTCCTCTCTCTCTTTGACACTCAGACTGGCGATGTGGCCTAAGCCGTTCTCTCCCTCCCCAGAGTTTGTTCATTCCCCCTTTTATTCTTCCTCAGTGTCCCCCCATAGCAAATCTCACACCCTTCAAATTCTGTCTTGGTGTCAGCCTCCAGATAACTCAAATTGCCACAAGAAACATTTGATAGTTTTACAGTTTTCCTTGAGGGAAACTTCAGCCTCAGACTGTGATTAGCAGAACAAAAGCCACCCCCAACTCTGCAGCTACCAATAGTTTACACCACTGGGGGGCGTGTCACTGTCTCCCTGGAGCTTGTATACACTATCTATGTGTTTATGAGTCAATAAAAAAAAATAATGGCCGGATGGCCAATCAAATCTACTACCTGTTTTTATAAATAACATTTTATTGAAACAGAATCATTTCTCTTTGTTGACATATTGTCTATGTCTTTTGAGCTACCATGGCAGGGTTAAGTAGTTCTGACAGAGACTGAATGGCCATCAAAGCCTAATAAGTAAATAAATTGCACATAAAAAGTTGAATACAGAATAAAGACAGAGATTTAAAAAGTGAATATATATATATAATGGGCGTGTTGAATTAAGCTATCTTAAGTTTTTCCTTTCCCTTTCTACTTTCACCAAGTGTACCCCGAGCAGTAGATAATAAAAATGACTTTAAAATAGCACAGAGAGAGAAAAGAAGAAATCAGACAAACAGAACTAATGGAAGGGCGGGAGAGAAAAGAATTGTGACAGCAGATTGTCCACTGCGAACAGTCCTGGTGCACATTCTGATATTTTATTTTTAGATTTTAGTTTTTTGCATCTAGTGTGGATTTAGCTGCCATAGTTACTGAGGATTGCTTTAAGCCATCTCATGACTCTGTGAGGGATTTCAGATGGTAAAATCCCCAGGGCTTTGTTCAAGGTGAAGGCCAGTTTACCAGGCTTCTCTTTCTCCCTGGGAGGTCCCTGAGGACCCTTCTGCTTTCTTTCCTCCTGCACTGTAGACACTGCACAGTCTGCCTCTGGGGGCTCCTCCGTCTCCCACATTTCCCTCCACAGTGGTTTCTTCCCTCTCCAGCTCAACATTTTCTTGGTGTGCTGAAAGACAAATGCATGCCCCTTCGGGTTTAAAGTGTTTGATTTCAAATCTCTCTAGGGAAACAGAATATAACACTACAATAAACATAGGAGCATTGAGAAGTTTAAGAAATCTTTAAGTTCAAGGAGTACATGGGTTACGGCACCTGCTGTTGGGACGTCTATGCCCAAAGGCGCCTTGAACTCAAACCTCCTCTTTGGTGTTTTCCTCCGGTCTCATTTCCCTCAGATGCCTTCATTTCTCTAACTCTGCAGATCCTCTTCTCCAAAAAGCACCTTCTTTCTGGTTAAAAAAAAAAAAAAAAAAAAGGTGAGATCCTGGAAAGAAACTAGAGAGAAAGGCTGTCTGTTTATATGCTCACTAGAATGAAGTGCCTGGTTGTGTGTAAATAGAAAAAGGTGTTGACGGATGATATTTGCCAAAAGACACCACAACAGCATTGGCCTTTTCTCATGATCTTCTACGTGCCATGTGACTTTACCGACCTCCCTTTCCCCTTGAATCTAGATGAGATTGTGACTAACTCAATCAACAGACTATGGTAGAAAGGACTTTCTGTGACTTCTTAGATTAGGTCATAAGAAATAATGAAGCCAGGTGGGATGGCTCACACCTGTGATCCCGGCTCTCCAAAAGGCCAAGGTAGGATAATTGCTTGAGCTCAGGAGTTTGAGACCAGCTTCAGAAAAAGAAAGACCCTGTCTTTACTAAAAAATAGAAAAACCAACCAGGCATCATGGCAGGTTCCAGCTACTGTGGAGGCTGAGGCAGGAGGAGCACTTGAGACCAAGACTTTGAGGTTGCTGTGAGCTATAGTGATGCCATGTCTAGGCACTCTAGTCTACACTCTAGTCTAGGCAATAGAGTGAGACTCTGTCTCAAAAAAAAAAAAAGAAGGAAGGAAGGAAAGAAGGAAGGAAGGAAGGAAGGAAGGAAGGAAGGAAGGAAGGAAGGAAGGAAGGAAAGAAAGAAAAGAAAAGAAAAGAAAAGAAAATAAAAAGAAAAGAAAAGAAAAGAAAAGAAAAGAGAAAAGAAAAGAAAAGAAAAGAAAAGAAAAGAAAAGAGAAAAGAAAAGAAAAGAAAAGAAAAAAAGAAAAGAAAA
>CAUYTI010061286.1:0-24213 GCA_963575145.1 Galago senegalensis | reverse complement strand
AGAGCCTCAAGCTGTCCCCCTGGGTAGAGTGCCCTGGCATCACAGCTCACAGCAACCTCCAACTCCTGGGCTCAAGCGAGTCTCTTGCCTCCGCCTCCCAAGTAGCTGGGACCACAGGCGCCCGCCACAACGCCCGGCTATTTTTTGGTTGCAGCCGTCATTGTTATTTGGTGGGTCCGGGCTGGGGATTCGAACCCGCCACCTTAGGTGTACGTGGCTGGCGCCTTAGCCAGTTGAGCTATAGGCGCCGAGCCATGAGAGAACATTCTTTATAAAAATTAAGAAAATCTGTACCTCAAAAAAAATGCCACCAACAAAATTAAAAGCTAATAGTAAAGTGGGAAAGGTATTTCCAATACACATGATAGACTGACTAAGTTACTGTTTCTGATACCTAAAGAACACATATGAATCTATTAGAAAAAGATAAAAATGTATATTTTCAAAAGAAATATAGACATACATACAAAGCAAATCTGATAAGCAAATATTTCTTACTCCCATAAAACTTCTAGGGAAACAGTTGACTGATATAAGGGAACCTTGAACAAAATCATAAAGGAAGCTGTATGTATGGGAGTATACATAATAAATATACCATAAAAATTCAACTCAATGCAATAAAGACTTAAATTTCATTATGACAAATGCCCGAAATTTACATAACCCTCCCCCCAAATTTATGAAATCCAAGCTACTGGTAGGTAGTCAATAATTCTTATAACAATATACATCCTCTTTACTCACTGGTTGCTAAGATCTGGATTGAGCACTATGGCAGAAATGACATGAAAATTAATGGTTTTACCCATACCTTGATTAACATTTTATAACTTTATGAGTTCAGTTCTACAGAAGCAAGTTTGACATTCCACTAGAGGAACAGAATTTAAATGGCCTTAGTAAAACTAAACAAAAAATGAACAATTTCTCTTTGTTTCTGACTGACTCAATAGTCATTTGTCAAATTTGTTTTAAAAATACTATTTAAAGATACGTAGTACTTCTATAATGATCTGATAAAGACTCAAGCTTACACAGCATCCATATCAAAAGAGCCTGATTTAGCTTTCAGCTCATTCTTTCACAGTCTTTCGTCTTTCCTTAGTCCCACGTGTGCCTTTTTAACTGTGTAAGGTCCCCCTGTATGAAGTCAGTAGTATACATACATTTGGACATGCTGGAGTCTAAATTTTTTAAAATCTATGTTTAAAATGATTATCTACTATAAATAAATATACAAACACAAATGAATAAAACTTTAGAACACAGAATCTAGTTGGGTGCAAGGAAACAAAGGTAAATTATACAGTATCTCTATTTATCTCTCACAAATAAAAAAAAGGTCAATCAGATTTTTAATTGTTGCTTTGCTGTTTCCAGTCCAACTAGTGTTTCTCTAAAGCTAATGGCAGAACATCTCAGAAATACGATATCCTTCCACAGAACAGTGGTATAAAACACGAGAGCCCTTCTGTAGGAAATCCCCATTACCAATTCTTCACACTGTTGTTATTGAAGGTTCAACTCCAAGCCAAACCAGTCCATCTGAGAGTAAAGCCAAATCACAGTTTATATTGTATCTATTCCGTGCTATCCTTGGACATGCCTACTTTCACATAAAGTGTGATTCTCACTAAGGGGGGGGGGAGAAAAACCTAAGAGAATGTAATATACACAATAATAAATTAATTAAAATTATTTCTCTTTCAAACAGGCTCTCATAGTAAGATATTCATATATGGTTTAGTAAAGAGTCTCAGTGTCTCATTTACTATCCACTAGGCCAGCGCAACCCAGTTGCAACCCACAGGAACTGTATTAAAGGGTCGCAGCATTAGGAAGGTTGAGAACCACTGCACTTGGCAGATGCAAAGAAGCCTTGCATCTTGCTTTGCAGGGTAAATTAACAGAAGGGTATTAGACATAAATACTGTAACAGTCTTACCAAACTGTTTGGGTACACCAGACCACTTTGCAAAACACACTTCTGAATTCTATTCTCCAACACAAATGAAGTGAGAATATAGAAAACTCCATCAGCGTAAGTCTCCTATTTATAAAAATGCACATACATATGTATGAATATAAATAAATAAGGGCAAGGGGAGGGGAAGCAAATAAAGAAACCAGATTCACAACTATGTAAGTGAAAAGGTCCTACTTATACTACATATCAAGAGTCAGATTGGCCAGGACAGTCTTTCACCAGCCCAATAAAGATAACAGTTTTTGTCTAGTGACATGAAGATTAGTCAAAGACTGTCATTCTTCAATGATTAAAGTAAAAAATTATAAATATTTTTTTTAAAAAAAGATAAAGACAACCTATGAAATGGGAGAAAATATTTATAAATCATGTCTGATAAGGGTCTTATATCCAGAACACATAAAGAACTCCTACAACTGACCAATAAAAAGACAACCAAATTTAAAAATGGGCAAAGTATTTGAACAGACCATTCCCAAAAGAAAACATACACAAGGCCCGAAAGCACATGGAAAAAAAAAAGCTCAGTATCATTAGCCCCGAGGGTAACGCAAATCAAAAGGACAAGAAGATATTAATTAACACTACTTCATGCACGCAATAGGATACCTACAATTTTTTTAAACATGGAAAATAATAAGTGTTGATGATGTGGAGAGAAAGGAACCTTTATACATTACTGGTAAGAATGTAAAATGGTGGATCTTCTTGGGAAAACGGGTTGACAGCTCCTCAAAAAGTTAAATAGAGAGTTACCATAGGACCTAGCAATTTTGCTCCTAGGTAGTTACCCAAGTAAGATAAAAATAAATTTCCACACAAAAACTTCTACACAGGTGTTCACAGTAGCATTATTCAAAGATGAAAATAATCCAAATGTCCATCAACTAATAAAAGGAAAAATAAAATATGGCATATTCATACAACATTACGTGGCCATGAAAAGAAAGAAATGCTACAACACAGCTTAAGTTAAGATTATGCTAAGTGAAGGAGGAGGTCACGAAAGGCCATGTAATATATGATTCCATTCATACGGAATGTATAGAACAGGCAAATCCATAGACAGAAAGCTGATTAGAGCTGCCAGGAAGTGGTGGGCAAGGAAGAGTGACTGCTGATGGATAAGGGTTTCCTTCTGGGTGACAAAAATGTTCTGAAATTAGATAATGGTGACGGCTGCACAAGTCTGTGAATACACCAAAACTCACCCTGAATTGCATACTTTAAAAGAGTCCATTTTATGAGAAGGGAATTGTACCTCTTCATAAAAAGAAAAGAAAAATGGGTTAAGTGAAAAGCATTAATTTCCAGTCATGAAATAAGTATTTTCAGCGTATTATTTTATGAACGACACCATGCCTTTTAAAAAATCATAAATGGAAGTTTTCCTTTGGGAATCTTAAAGTTGACACTAAAATCAGAACAGCATGTTTGTAGAGCAACTTAATTCTGAGAAGTTTCAGGGTAAAGGCACTGGTGCCTCAGGCTTCTAGGAAGCTTTTCCCAAAATACATGTCTTTTTTGAGAAGAACTGAAAGGAACCAAATTTCTGCTTTCTACATTCTCTGCATATTTGTTCATCCTTGTCCATGTTTCTTCTTCTAGCCTGTTAGACCTGAATCACGAACCCAAAAGCATGAGACCAAAACCCCGTTATATAGTTACAGCCCAGAATGAATGTTAGGATTAAAGAACATTAGAATGTGAGAATTACAGGTGTAAGGACCTCATATAATACAATTATTTCACTCTTTTCTCAATCAATTCCAGTTAAGCTCACATATTTCAGAAATGCAAGTTACCTGATTCCTTGAAACTTTAAGAGAAAAGACTGAATGCTTCTCTTAGAAATGTTTGTTGCTTTAAAAACTTACTTAAACTAACAAAGCAACTAAAATGAACAGCAATGCCAAGTTGGCTCAGGCAAATCAATAATGATGAAAAAGCCTTAGGTCTATTGTCATTATATGCCCTACCCAACATCATTTTGGCTTTAAACAGCAGCTAAGTATCTTGGTACTAACAGAAAAGCATTTTAAAAAAACTTTCAAAAATAACTGTACTATATAAAAATTTAGCTGACGGTCAGATAACAACCTTAAATCTAACCAGGCAGTATCAACAGCACAATCTGACAGCTGTCCTCTGAGTCCTGGGCCTTAATTCTGATACATTTCCCTTATCGTATCACCTGGATACCTTCTTTGTTTCTACATTTCTGAGACTAACAAAGGGCTGAATTCTAGCAAACTGAGCCAATGGTTTGGGAAGTGCTGACGACGCGGCATTCTGTGATACACGTGGATGAGGGACGTGCTGTCACCTCACATGCCATACCTGGTATGCACTGTGCTGTGGCCTCTGTGGTTATAGTTGCAGCAACTGGGGCCTGCTGCTGACTGGAGCTTACTTCTGGCTCTGTGTTAACTGAGGGAGAAAGGGCTACCTCACAGGAGGAGACCTGGCTGGGCAGATGGGACAGGAACTCTTCAGAAGCAACATGCTCATCCTGTCCAGGCAGCTGCAGGGCAGACAAAGGGATACTGATCTGTTTGTTAGGGTGGGATGTGCTCACAGGCATCTGCATGGCCACCTGTTGGCTGGTGCCATGGGTACCAGAGGGTCCTCTGTTTGGTGAAGCCAGAGATACCCTAGCAGTCTTCTGGACGACTGGCCTGGAGATAACAGAGGGGGATGCAGACATACCGTGTGGGTCTAGCTCCGTGCTGATGGCAGATGTCACGTGGGGAATCAGCTTAGCAGACCCAACACAAGAGGGCCCAGCATGAGTCTGAGGCTTGGGTTTTGCCATCTGTGTCAGTGACAGGGCTGGTCCATCAACCCCTCCTGTCAGCTCTGCGTTTGCCACAATGTAATAATCCTCAGGAATCTCTTGTTTGATTTTCTTGATGATGACATCACTGCTGCATTCGTCCACCATCTGCACATGGGAGCTTGAATGGAGGGAAGACGGGCCTATGCCAGGCCTTTTGCGAGCAATGCTTTGAGGCCTTTGGTTTTGAGGTTCAAAGTCACTATCCTCATCTGTAACAGAAGACTCACAAACCATGTCAAACAGGGTGTTCTCATCTTCGTATTCTTCAACAGCTTCATCCAGTTCAGAGGGCTCACTGCAGTAAGAGAAGTCACAAGAGTCTCTGGTCCGGTTACAGTCCAGCTTTGCTTTCACTGGTCTCCCAGGGTACCTTTCAACAGGGCTTGTCTGTGTCTCAGAAGGCACCCCAATAATACTGGGACTATCAGAATTAAAACTTCGGTTATCCTGGAAACAAACTCTCTCTTGAGAACCAGCTCTGCAAGTGGCTGTTAGCGGCCAGTGATAAGCATGGCCAGCACTACAACCCCACATTGCTGTCAGGTTCCCATGGGAACCTTCCGAAAGCAAGTGTTTCAGGTTTGGGATGAGGCTGCAAATGGTCCCATGGCTGTGGGCCCAGCTGACCAACTTGGACAGATTTTCGGATGAGGTATGAAGACAATCCTCCATGTTCTAGGATCAGCAGTGTCTTCCTAAAGGAAATAATCAAAATAAGAAACCATTATTACCCAAGACGTCTATTCCCATATCTCAATCTCCTTAATTTCTTCCAACTATGACCATTTGGCATGAAAAAAGAAATGTACTTCAGAACTGAATCTAGTCAGTATTACTGTGTATGAGCAGGAACTAGAAGGGAATGCAGGGAAAAGTAAAAACAGCTGATGGCCTATGGTTGTGGGATCTGAATAAGAATGTTGTTAGTTTCCTTTACTGTTACAATAATTCCTCCATAAGAAAAAAAGAAAAAAGCAATAACAAAGAGGGGAGATTTCATACCACATTTTAATTCTAAAGTCACACAGAGAAAGATTCAGGCAGTCCCTTAATAATAAAATGTCTATACTGTTTGTATGAACCAAGAGGATCCACTTCCAGTGTCACCCTTGGTCATCAGAAACTTTACTACCAGAGGTGGAACCAACAGAGGAGGCCTGCATCCATCGAGGACGCCCCAAGGGAAGTCAATCCCTTTCTGGTCACCAGAAAACAACGCACCTGGGAGTCCAAGGAAAGTACGAGGGGCTAAATTCCGGAAGTGGGGAAGAAAGCCTTCAGCAGAGAAGGGACAACTCACTGCAGGGGTAGTCTACAGACCAGAAGCAAGGATGGGGAGGCGGCAGCACTCACCACCGCTAGGGGCAGCTTCCTGCCTCCAGGTTTTCTGAAATTTCTGAGCCATATCTGGTACACTCCACATCTGGGGGTCCCATAAACTAAGGTGACTGGATGTCCCACTTTTGGCAAGACAGTCCTGATTTTTAACAATTTGTCCTGCATCCTGCGGCATTTTTACAAAGTCTCAATTTTTTGAAAGAATGCACTGACAAGCTAGGGAACGGAGGGAGAACGGGAAGGGAATAGACGGTTTTCAGCTGCCATGTGGCTACTTCGCCAGGATATGAGTTTTATATTATTTTTGTTAATTTTATAATGTTAAACTGTACTAATAACAAATAATTGTTCAGAACTGATTATCGAGAACTGCTTATCAAGGTTCACATTGTTGATTAGTTGTGTGAATTTGACCACCACTGTTTGGACTTAATGAACAATGGCATTTTTGGGCATTGGCAACCACGAAAACATTTTGTAACTGTCTCTCAGACAATACGCATCGTACGTGCTAGTGCTAAACAAGTGATGTCAACAAATCAGCTATTCAGATCATTTAGGTAAGTAATTTATTTATTTCATGAATTTAGCAGACAGTACTCATATTATTTATATTTTATAGTGGCGGCAAAAAGTCTAGCGCTGGCCTTGAAAGTGACACGACTTATGAGGTATCATTATTAAAAAAATATATTGATAAGGAAAAGGTTAACTCTTGGGCATCAGCAAAAATCACAATAGAGAACAAATGGTTAGAAATATTTCATCATTTTGAAACAAACCATGTTCCATACAATAATGCACTAAAAACTGTGGGATACCCATTGTTCTTAACAGGAGCTAATGCTATGACTGAACGTGTTTTTCGTACGGTAAATAAAGTGTGGATATCAGAAAAATCACAATTAAATGTTGAGACTTTGAAAGCCATTTTGTATGTGAAATATAATTTAACAAATTCTTGTGAAAAATTTCATGACCTTTTAAACAATGACAGCATCTACCAAAAAAATTCACTCAAATGAGAAATATGCCAAAGCATAAAATAATACAATACATAATTTTGTAATGTATATTTGTAAATTGTACTTATGTTGAAATTAAAAAATATATATTACAATACTATTTTTGCATTCTATGAAAATTTTTGTTGCTCTATATAGACCAAATTTTTAATTAAGAACCCCTCCCCTGTGGGGTCAATGGTGTCCCACTTTGACCATGTTAAAATCTGGTCACGTTACCATAAACCCAATAATAACCAACTACCAAATAGAAGTAAATCATTCCTTATTGGTCAGGAGACAAAAAGACCACTGGTTATGCATCTTTGGCTGGGTAAAAGTGAGGACAAGATGGACAGGAAAAGTGAAAGGGAGCCTGGAGAGTCTCCTAGTGGGTGGAAAGGCTAAGCAAGGCTCTGTGAGGAGGGAGATTCAGGGAGTTTGGGACAAGGAGGCACAAGGATTTTCATGTGTGGTTTAGTCTGCCCTGGTGATCTGCAGATATGGTGATAAGAGGTGCCTCCCAGGAGGTGGCTCTGCACTCAGGCACCAAGGCTTAACTGCAAGGCCAGGTGGTAATGCCAAAGTACACATCCGAGCCTCCATTTCCTGCCCTTACTCCATGGCTCCCCACCAGCCGGGTTATTTAAGTTCAAATCCTTTAACCTACTGAGGTCTCTGCTGACTGTGGTTACAGCCGCCTCTCAAAGCCTCATTTTCCTACTACACCATTGCCTTTTCCCATAGTTCTTGTGGTCCCCTCTTTTCTAAATAGCCCCCCCACCCCCCTCCTCCCCGGCACTGGGCCCCTAAAAACTCATTCTTTGGCTTAACATGCAGCCCTTCTCTTTTGTCCCCTGACAAGTCCCTTCAAAACCAAACTTGGAGCCAGCACAATGGTATGTACTTGTGATCCCGGCTACTCCAGAGGCGGAGGCGGAGGCGTGCTTAAGCCCAAGAGTTTAAATTCAGCCTGGGCAACCTAGTGAGACCTCCAACTCTAAAAAAAGGGAGGAAGGGAGAGAGGAAAGAAGGGAGGAAGGGAGAGAGAGTGGGAGGGAAAAGAGAGAGAGGAAGAAAGACCAAGTACTTTTTTCACAGATTGCCTAGAGTAAAGGAACAAAACTAAACAAACCGATGAGCCCCCTCCTGTTGCAGTCTTTCCAGACCCCCTTTCTGCCTCAGAGATTTATGTAGGTTCTCTCCACCCATGCCACTGGCTCCTCTTGAGGAAAGTGCCCTTGCTACACTATTATCGCTCACTTTCCTGTCTTCTGGACCTGACTGAGGATCCCCTGAGAGCAGGACTACGACTTAATTATGCACTCATCAGTGTCCTCTTCTTGGGGACACAGAGATTAGTAATGCCTGGTCCTGTTCTTGAGATGTTACAATCTATAGTCCAGCATATAGCCATTGCAGAATAAATGAATAAAGGATAAATAAATACATAATACTGTTAGCATCATCAACACTAACAAATTGAACACATAAAACTCAAATAGGGTGAGCGCGGTGGCTCACTCCTATAATCCTAGCACTCTGGGAGGCTGAGGCAGGTAGAAATTCATGAGTTCAGGAGTTGGAGACCAGCTGAGCAAGAGCCAGACCCCATCTCTACTAAAAATAGAAGAACTAGCCAGGCATCGTGGCAGGTACTTGAGTCTCAGCTACTTGGGAGGCTGAGGCAAAAAGACTGCTCAAACCCTGGAGTCTGAGATTGCTGTGAGCTATGATGCTACTGCACTCTACCCAGGGTGACAGAGTGAGACTGCCTCAAAAAAATAATAAAATATATCCATGATTGCATTCATGTACACAGCTATGATTTAATAAAAAGATCTTAAAAAATATATAATATAATAAAACTCTCAAATAAGAAACATGAACTATCCTCCCATGACTTTTATTGTAATCATTCAAGGAGGAGAGGGTTTCCTCTGACAGTGTAGCCAAAACACAACTGCCTTGCGTATATAGGAAAGTTAATATGAACAATCAGAGCTCATGAAGCAGCTCATGAAGAAAATGAAGGTAACAGTGACCAGTTTAAGAGTCAGGAACTTCAAATTCCAGGCCTGAGATTGCAGTCTGGGGCCTCAGACAAATCACAAATTATGTCTAGGCCTAGTATGATAGGACTACATGATCCTACACTTCCTTCATGCTTTAATAATTTAAGGACTTATTTACATTCCTTTCATACACTTTGGTGTAAGTAGAAATGTAGATAAAAAGGAAAAGTTGGTCTATGTGTGTGTTCTGAACTTCTTAACATAGCTAGTGTACCAGAGACTACTATTTTGCTTAGCCAAAGTCCATTCTCTCTTAGTCCTTAGAGTCCCAAGCTGTTGGGCAGCAATGTGAGTACTAAAACTTATTTCCCAGCTTCCTCTGAAATAGGGGTGGTCCTGTGACACAGTTCTTTCTGCCTAGGGACATGTAAACAGAGGGGTTTGGATCATAATCCTGAAAGACATAATCCCAAATGCTATAATCTCAAACGTTGAAATCCTGAAAGATCAAAATCCCTAAAGTCTAAAATCTCTAAGGTCTAAAATCCCCGAAATCCCAATCACAGGATACTTGCATCACAAGAGGTGGAACTATTACCTTATTGTGTTCATTTGGAAATTAAATATTGATTAAGGAGATGTGCATGGGCGCTGAATTGATGAGGGTCAGATTTGAGCACCTAAATTTTAGGTGACAACTTGATTAGATTAAGGCATACCTAGAAACCAGAGAAAGTGTTATTTTGAATGTGTTTGTGAGGGTGTTTCCAGAGAAGGTGGCCATGAGAGTCTGAATGGATTAGGTGGAGATCATCTACCCACAATGTTGGTGGACACCATCCAATTGGCCGGCGACACAGAAAGAACACTGAAGGTGAACAGTCTCTCTCTGAAAGCTAGGACTGACTTCTCCTCTGTTTCCCTGGACATCAGAACTCCAAGACTTGCACCAGCAGTCCCCAGGGGCCTGAGTCCCCTTTCAGCCTCAGACTAAGTTACACCATCAGTTTCCCTGGTTCTGTGGCCTTTGGATTTGGATGGGGCCATAAAACCAGGATTTGAAGGTCTCTAGCTTGCAGACATCCTACTGTGGTACTTCTCAGGATGTATATGAGGGGGGATATAAATTCCCTCTCCCAAGGCCCCCACTAGTATTTCTGTCTCTCTGGAGACCCTAATACAGATTTGGTGTTGGGAAAGTGGAATTTCATTCCCTCTTACCGTATTCCTTGCAACACAATGGAACAGATCTGTAAAACTCTTCCCTCACAGTAAGTTAAGGGTATGAGGCTACTTAATGGTGTAAGATAAAAATTTAAAAGCTAATCATTATTGGTGCTGTGAAAGCAGAAAATTGCTTAATTGCAATGACCAAACAATAACCAGACTTTCAAGTGGGCAGCATATACTTATAAGATTGGTAGACCACAACTACTCCCCAAAATGTAAGTGCAATAAATATTTCAAAGATTACAGAAGAAGTAAAAATTCAGGCAAAAAGTGCAAAAAAAAAAGCTCCCCTGCCAAAGTACTTAATCGTGTACAACTTCTACCTCTTCAGACATGGTGCCATGCTTGTGTCCAAGGAGCCCTCCATCAGAAAATAAGAATTCGACAAGCTCAGCCGAACACCAATGACACTCGCTGAATCTGAGGTTCCTCCAGTTTATAAAACATATCAGATGGTAAATTACTCTTGGTTAGGGATTTGACCATTGAAGAAGGCAGACTTACATTTACCATTAGATCCAACATAGAAAAACAGTACATCCTTCACTTTGGCTAATGGCTGGCACTTTCAAAACTGTCCCTTCTGTTTATAAATCAACTATATAAAACAGAAAAGTAAAATACTTTGTAAAAACTTATTTAAAGACTTGGTGGTCTTTGCTGAAGAAAATGGATTCAAATGAATCCCTAAACCATAATGACAAATTTGGAATTAAGTACAATCTAGCCTTCTAACACCTTCTAATTTCAAGGTGTTACCAATAAAGGTTATTTTTTTCCATCCAGCTCAATGCATTTGGCAAAAAATTCAGATGAGTGGATTGGCCACACAATACACAGCAATGACATTCCTCCCAACAGGTGACATTCCAGGAGCTTTTAATAAATTAAAACCACATTTGCCTGCCTAAAGAAGCTGGCAAAGTTATTACCTGGCTAGGAAATAATTATGTGCATAGCACGGTAAGAAGACATTTATGCAACAGTGCTGCCGTTTAATCACCAGTATTGTTTCTGACAAATCTGTGGTCTGTGTATGACTGCATGTAGATGGGATTTCCACATACCCAAAGCAACAGAAAAACATGGCACAGAAAACTGGAAAATTTAATAGGGAAGAATCACGTCACTATATACTGAATCACAGAAGAATTTCAAAAGGAGCAGCACTACACAGAAAATGAATATGAATGTTTTCCCCCGAGGAAAGTCATGTACTAAAAGAAAAAAAGTAGCTATTCATCAAGAGACAAGACTTCAAAATATAATTAGCTCAGGTGGATTGCCCTGAGCTCACAGGTTCTAGACCAGCCTGAATAAGAGCGAGACCTCATTTCTAAAAATAGCCGGGCATTGTGGCGGGCGCCTGTAGTCCCAGCTACTCAGGAGGCTAAGGCAAGAGAATTGCTTGAGCCCAAGAGTTGGAGGGTATTGTGAGCTGTGATGCCACAGCACTCTACCCAGGGCAACGAAGTGAGACTCTGTCTCTAAGTAAATAAATAACTAAAATCAATTATCATGAAAGTCGACCAGCTCTTATGGACTACCTCTGTGCAAATGTCCTTAATATGCCCTGTAATACACTTCTTCATATGACAAATTTCCTTTTTAGTTTTTTCTTTAATTTTTTTTCTCACTATTTTAAGTTGTCAGCATTAATTTTTTACAATTTCCTATGCTATGTATTTCATCTCTGCATCATTCCCAAAGCTGGAGATATAAATTGTGTAAAGACTTTCAGAGGGCTGTAATTTATTTTATGCAGTTTTTGCGAATTTGACTCCAAAGGTACATTATCACAATGTTGACTCTGTGTGTAAATACTGGGTACACAAAAATGTCGAAACTTCCTCAGAATATAAAGAGATATCCTTTTTGTTCATTCGCATTTGTAAAAGATAAAATTTCTTTAGATTTAGGCTCTTTGCGCTGCTGCATATACAGTGGTGAATCACTGTCGTTTTTGATCAATCTCATCAAAAGACTTAGGCTGCCTGTCACAGTATTTCAAATGACATCCGTTATATAAGCTATTTCTTTATGAATATGGTTTGTATGCTCATAAATGTTATACCTGTGCAACTGTTGTAAGTGTAACTGTTTATGCTTCCAAAACTACGTACGTTAGTGTTGCCTATTTTACTGTATAAAGTGGCCCATGAAGTATTCGCTCATGTTTTTGTTTCTCAAATCCCCCTTTAAAAACAAGTATGTTTTAAATAATTTCTAAAATTATTTTTGCCAGAATCCTATTTTCAGGATTATGATTTTCACAATTTTAAACTTTAGGGATCTTAACATTATGGCATCCACAGCTGTGTCTTTCAGGATTATGATGGGCTTTTTAAATGGAAATCATGGGGTGGGCTTCTGGGAAAGCCTTCTGAAACACAGATTTGGCTGGGTTTTGTCTTTTCCCTTTAGTCCCTCCCCTTTCTTCCTACCTGGAAAAGACGTGATGGCTAGAACTCCAGAGGCCTTTTGGGAGCATAAAACAAGAATTTACAGATGAGGAGGAACTTGGGTCCCTGGCGACAATTCAGAGCCACCAAAATCAGCTCTGACATGGGTAAGACTCATTATTCGTAAGGGAAAGATAAACTGATCTTGTTCAAGCCACTATTGTTGGGAGTTTTCTGTTACATACAACTGAACTCAATTATTAATACACACAAAATAATATCTCTGGTTTTTAAAACCTGACAGCACAATCCTTCATTTTCTCTGCATAAAACACCAGTACAGCTGTTACTCAGACTAGACACCGCAAATAATTCTTGAAAGGTCTTTAATCCTGTGTCAAAATGTTTATTATCTGTTTTCATTTAATCGTAATAGCAAATACAATCAATAAGCATATTATAAATCATCTAAATAATCACCTTATATCCAAGTATTACCCTGTAATTATAGCACACCTCCGTTTTTTTAATCTATACTCACATTAGGGCCCATGATCACTGAAAAGTGATGCCACTTAACTTCCAATTCACTGGGAAACATGTTTGTGCCATATTAATTTTAGCAGATACAAATTTTAAAACTTCTCTTTTACACTAATAGTTTTCTTTTTTCTTTCTTTTTTTTTTGGTAACATAGTCTCACTTTGTCACCCTCAGTAGAGCGCTGTAGCATCATAGCTCACAGCACCCTCAAACTCTTGGCTTTAAGCAATTCCCTTGCCTCAGTCTCCCGAGTAGCTGGGACTACAGGCGCCCACTACAACACCCAACTATTTTTAGAGACGAGGTCTTGCTCTGGCTCAGGCTGGTCTCCAACCTGTGAGCTCAGGGCAATCTACCCGCCAGGGCAATCTATCCCAGAATGCTGGGATTACAGCTGTGAGCCATGACACCTGGCACTGCATAATAATTTTCAAACAAAAGACAACATGGTATGACATCATGAAAATGATATAATGTGATGTAGAGCAACATAACTACTTTAAGTATCATCAGATAATTAGAAAAAGTTGAAATAAATGACATATGTTCATAGAAGATCATATCCACTATGGCATAATACCTGAATGAAAATGTTGCTACACTTCATATATGTAAAAATGTGGCAGAATCAAAGCACAAAATTGTAAAAGCAGGAAGAACTCAAAAGAACCTACCAAGTAAAAGCTACAATGTAACAGTAAAATAGTACCTTTGCTAAAGGCCCCATAACCACAAAAAATGCTATAATGAAAATAAATAAAAGACAAAGATAAAATTATAAATTTTATTAAAGCTTATATACTTAATTCTATAATATTCATCGATCTTAAAGAATCAACAGGTAGTAATCATTAAGTGACTTTTATTACATTCTGAAATTCACTGGCAATTTCATGAAGAGGCTCTTAAACTTTCGTTGAGTACTATAAAATGAAAATATTTTTCCAGAATTACTCTTAATACATTTCAACCTGGCAACCAACGTTAACTGGTAGTTTTGAGAGCATAATTAGCTGATATGTAGGGCAATTAAATAGACTTGAGTTCAAGAAACAGTTATTATATTTCAACACATTCTAAGTTTAATACAAAATGGAATCAAAAATAAAACAGCCAAGGTATTTTTGAAATGCAGAGAAAAAAATAGTTTCTAGAATCTTCTGATTTGCTTCAGCAGTCTAATGATGTTATATGCTCAAAAACAATGTCTTTTCTACATTTTTAAGAATTAAAAAATAACTTCAGATGGTATTTTCCCATATTTGACATTAGCAAAGATTGGATTAGATACAGAGTTATCAAGTGATATTCATTAAACACTGAAATTCAGAGAGTGCTGACTGCTGGAGTTTAAATTAAGTGTAATATCCTAAATTTGCAAAAAAAAAAAAGCTATGAAGTTATTAATACCACTGTATGTTAACTGTGTTAAGATTTACATTATTAAAGTTAAAATCAGCAACACATTAAATATAGAATCAGACTTTCTACCATTAACCCCAACACTGATCATTAAGTTTTCAGTAGAACAATATAACAATAATTAGACATTTTTTATTTTTTTTTTTTGAGACAGTCTCACTTTGCCACCCTCCAAGAGTGTCGTTACATCACAGCTCACAACCACCTCAAACTCCTGGGCTCAAGTAATCCTCTTGCCTCAGCCTCCTGAGTAGCTAGACTACAGGGACCCACCGCAACACTCAGCTATTTTTAGAGATGAGGTTTTGCTCTTGCTCAGGTTAGTCTTGAACCTGTGAACTCAGGCAACCAACCCACTTCAGCCTCCCAGAATGCTAGGTTTACAAGCGTGAGCCATCAAGCCTGGCTCTTAAATTCTACATTTTGTATGGAACCAAGAAAATACGCAGTCAACTCACTTTTACGAAATCAGAATAAATAGTCCCTTACCAGACTTCAGGTTATAGTATATAGTACAAGTTTATAGTGATCAAAACAGCATGGATATTGGCATAAAAACAGACACATAGATCTCTGAACAGAAGAGAGAATCCAGAGATAAAGCCAGTCTCATATAGCATCCAATTTTTGACAAAGAAACAAAAGCATTCACTGGGGAAAAAAGTCGTTATTTAAGAAACAGTGCTGGGAGAACTGGTCAGCCACGTGTAACAGAATGAAACTGGACCTGCGCCTCTCACCACTTGAAAAAATTAACGCACAAGGCTTGGCACTCACAGCACAATGATTAGGCACCGACCACATGCACGGAGGCTAGAGGGTTCGAACCCAGACCAGGCCAGCTAAACAACAATGACAACTGCAACAAAAAATAGCCAGGGCATTGTGGTGGGCACCTGTAGTCCTGGCTACTTGGGAGGCTGAGGCAAGAGAATCACTTAAGCCCAAGAGTTTGAGGTTGCTCTGAGCTATGATACCACAGCACTCTCCCGCAGGTGACATAGTGACACTGTCTCAAAAAAAAAAAAAAAAAAACTCAGAATAAAAGATCTAAAATCTAAGACATGGAACTATAAAAACTCTAGAAGACAGTGTAGGGGAAAGTCTTGACCTTACTGGCGTAGGGAAAGAATTTATGAAGGACACCTCACTGCCAGTTGCAGCAGCAACAAAAATAAATGAATGGGACCTAATCAAGTTAAAAAGTTTTTGCATAGTTAAGGACACAATCTGCAAAGCAAAAAGACAATCTTCAAAATGGGAGAAGATATTTGCATGCTATGATTCCAACAAAGAGATAATCACCAGAATCTACAATGAACACAAGAGCAAACAACCCCATTTAAAACTGGGCAAGAGATAAGAATTGCAACTTTTCTCATGAGGACAGCAGAATGGCCAATAAAAACATGAAAAAATGCTCATCATCCCTAATTATTAGAGAAATGCAGATCAAAACCAGTTGGCAATATCAGTTAACCCCAGTGAGAATGGCCCACATCACAAGGTCCCAAAGCAACAACTGATGGCATGGGTGCAGAAAAGAACACTGGTATACTGTTGGTGGGACTGAAACTTGTACAGCCTCTATATGGACAGTCCACAAGAATTATAAGTAGACCTATCATTTGATCCTGAAATCCCATGACTAGGCATTTACCCAAATAAAAAAAAAAAAAAAGACATTTTCCCACAGGGATATTTGCACTTGCATGTTCATAACAGCTCAGTTCACACTCACCAAGGTGCGGAAAGAAACCAAGTGCTCACCAACACATGAAAGGATTAATAAACTGCGGCATATGTGTACCGTGGACCACATATTCAGCCATAAAAAGATGGAGGCTTTACATCCTTCCTAACAACCTGAATAGATCTGGAGAATATTTTCCTAAGTATCACCAGATTGGAAAAACAAGCACCACATATACTCAATACCAATTTGGAACGAGGAGAACAATAATCACAGACTCACATGAGAGAAAATCTCAAATTCAAGAAGAAGGGAGGGTGTTCAGTAGCTTGCACCCAGTGAGTACAATGTACAGACATATGGCACACTCCTGGGTGTAGGACACAGCTACAAGCTTTCATGTGTAAATTATATATCCTAAGGGTTTGTATCCCCATATTAATCTGAACTAAACAAACAAACTATAAAACAATGCTTGGAGCAATTACTCAACTAAATAAAAGACCATATTAGTGCATTGAAAGATAAAACATTTTTAGGTTGGTAATTATTCCCAAATTGATCTATAGATTTGAAGCAATTCCAATTATCAAGGTCTTACAGATCATGTAAAAGGCTTTGGACTTCGTAGGAAAGTATTATAGGTTATAAGCAAGAAAGTGACTTTAGAATCATTGCTCTTCTTATTATTGGAAGAGGTTAAGACTAGAGGCAAGAATCTAGTCAAGGGTTTGACTTAGCAATTCTGGTAAGATAAAAAGTAAACTGCCTTTGATAGTGGCAGATAGGCTGAAAGAGGAGGATAGATTTGAAAATCAAGTAAGAAACAGAATATGAAAGACTAGACATAAGAAATGGGAAGAAGGAAGTTATAGATTCTGACTTGGACACTGAAAAAGGCTTCATTTATGCCATGTTACTCTGAGGTGCCTCAAGGACACCAAAAACAAGGTATCAAACAGACAGCTGGATACACAGATCAGTATGAAAAGATTAATAAAAGCAATTATGCACTAAAAATACAAAACATCTGTGAACAACTCTGTACCATGAAAACATGGATAATAAAAATTTAATACACAAAAAGACATTGGGAAAAGACCCCCGGAGCCCTAAGATGGAGGAGTTTGAGCTCACGTAGGTATTATTACATTCTTACTTTTTTAACTGCCATTTTCTTTTTCTTTTTTTTTTTGAGACAGAGCCTCAAGCTACTGCCCTGGGTAGAGTGCTACAGCATCACAGCTCACAGCAACCTCCAACTCCTGGGCTCAAGCGATTCTCCTGCCTCTGCCCCCAAGTAGCTGGGACTACAGACGCCCGCCACAACACCCGGCTTTTTTTTTTTTTTTTGGTTGCAGCCATCATTGTTGTTTGGCAGGTCTGGGCTGGATTTGAACCTGTCAGCTCAGGTGTATGTGGCTGGTACATTAGCCACTTGAGTCACAGGCGCTAAGCCTTTCTTTCTACTTTTTATTATTTGTATTTATTATTATTTTTTTACTAAATCATAACTTTGTACATTGATGCATTTATGGGGTTCAGGGTACTGCTTTGATATACAATGTGAAATGCTTAAATTGAACTAAGTAACACATCCATCACAATTATACTCATTTCTTAATAGTTTTGAAATGTACCACTGTATCATGCACATTAGGTGAGGTTCACCCCAAATACCCTCCCTTCTTCCATATCCCCCCTCCCTTCCCCTCTCTTTCCTCTTCCCTTCTACTTTCTGGACTATAGTAGTTTAGTTATGTTTTGCCATTCATATGAGTGTGTAGGTGATTATATATTGATTTCATAGTAGTACTGAGTACACTGGATACTTTGTTTTCCATTCCTAAGATACTTTACTAAGAAGAATATGTTCCAGTTCCATCTAGGTAAACATAAAAGATGTGAAGTCTCCATCTGTTGTATGGCTGCACAGTATTCCATGGTATACATATACCATAATTTGTTGATCCATTCATGGGTTGATGGGCACTTGGGCTATTTCTAGGTCTTGGCTATTATGAATTGGGCTGCAATAAGTATTCTGGTGCAAATGTCTTTGTTGTAGAATAATTTCTGATCATTTGGGTATATACCTAGTAGAGGAATTACAGGATCAAACAGTAGGTCTACTTTTAGTTCCTTGAGTGTTCTCCTAACTTCTTTCCCAAAAGGTCATGTTAGCTTGCATTCCCACCAGCAGTGTCTAAGTGTTCCCTTCTCTCCGCATCCACACCAACATCCATAAGTTTTGGGATTTTGTGATGTGGGTTAATCTTACTGGAGTTAGATGATATCTCAAAGTGGTTTTGATTTACATTTCTCTGATGATTAAGGATGATGAGCATTTTTTCATGTGTTTGTAGACCATGCGCCTGTGTTCATCAGAGAACTTTCTCTTCAAGTCACTTGCCCACATAGATGGGGTTATTTGTTCCTTTCTTACTGATTAGTTTGAGTTCTCTGTAGATTCTAGTTATCAGACCTTTGTCAGAAGCATAACTTGCAAAAATCTTCTCCCATTCTGAAGGGTGTCTGTTTGCTTTACTTATTGTGCTCCAGGCTGTGCAAAAGCTTTTTAGTTTGATCAGATCCCAGTAATGTATTTTTGGTGTTGCCCTTGGGGTCCTTCTCATAAAATATTCTCCCAGGCCAATTTCTTCAAGTGTTTTCCCTGTACTCTCTTCTAGTATTTTTTATAGTGTCATGTCTTAAGTTTAAATCTTTTATCCATTGAGAATCAATTTTTGTTGATGGCAGGGACGTGGGACACAATATTAAAGGGACTTTACCTGACAAATGTAATCAGTGTAACCTAATTCTTTGTACCCTCAATGAACCTGAAACAATAAAAAGAAATGCTTCAAAACTATCAGTGCATCTACAATACTCATGAATACTTGAAAATTCTTACTTTCCCCATTATTGATGTTTTTGAATTTCTATAGTCTACACTGAGTAATTGTTAGCATATACTATCAGAAAAAGATTAAAATTACAATGACGTTCCATTCATTCAAATGTGTCCTTGTGTGTTGACTAGTAATATTATTTAATCACATCTGAAAGTGGTTTTCCCATCAATGGGCGTGATTTGACATGATGATTCATGTTTTCCAGCCCACTCAACGTACAGTAAACAGAAAACCTGAAAATTCTGTCTCAAAGTGAGTGACATTAATATTTTTAACCACCTTTAAATTTATATAGTCTCATTCTCCTGATGGAATTTCCCAAAACTGAAGAGAATAGCAGTGTCTTATAACAAAGAGCATGTCCTAGATGCTGAAAATACTGCCCCACCTTGGTAAGTAAACGAAAGGCAAGCTGAGCTCAGATTTCAGAGAACAATGTGAAAACCGCTCTGGCCAAGGTCACCAACTGACATTCCTCAGTCCTCTTCTCTTGGCCTCTCAGCAGCTCTCAGAGCTGTTCCTGTCTTACCTGAAACACTCTCTTTCCTTGGCTATCACAATACTGCCTTCCACTACTCAGCCTTTACTGGCTCATCACCCCCTTTGTGATCTTTAAAAACTAGAGTTTATCAGTCTGTTTCTTCTCCTATTATTCTCTCACTCGATAATGCTCTCCTCCACCCCTATGGACTCGGTTATCAAATACTTACCCTGACAATATCCAAACTAACATCTCCACGCATGGTATTATTATTTCCTCAAGCCCAAATCCTTCAAGTCAGCCTTAATCCAAACATTCCCTTCACATCTCTGTTCAGAGAAATTTGCAGGGCTGGCTCAATTCCAAGAACTCATCCTGTGCCACTGGGTTTCAAAATCACAAGTTTTACAAAGCTTCTGGTTTATATTACTGCTATACTTCTGAAGCTTCTAGGAAAAGATGAACATTCAGAGATGTACTTTCTTTATACAAACCTTAAATTAACATTTCAAGCGTGGTAATAAGTTAATATTACTTATTGCATGCAAAGTGTTATATAATATATAAATTAGTTCCTATATCTTCACTAGCTCTCAGGACAGGAAGACAGATCTTTCCTACTATTGTGAAATATCTGCCCTCAGGAGCATGAGCTGAAGCTATTGTGTATGTCACTGTAATAGTCCCTCCATTCTGACTCTTATTTTTAGGTATGGAGATGGTGAGTACTGGAAGTGGTGTAATTGTTCCAGATGAGATGGTGAGTCAGAGACAGTGTTGGGAATATGAGTAACCTATTTTTATTCACAGACTGAAATATTTTAAAAACTGAAATAGGCTTAACAAACATCAAGATAACATCAATTATAAGGAATGGGTAATAGGACTAATTTGGGGCCACAGTATTCATTTTAGAAAATATCCAAAAAAGGAGAGAGACCATTTTCCTGAGAAATACAAAGGAACTCAAAAATTGATATAGTTTTGATTATTATGGTCTCTTTGTAAAGCACAAAAATTTCCTTACTCTCACATGCAATTATAGAACTTATACAGATTCATTGATCTATTTATCTATTTTACAATTAACACTACATCATGGTGGGGTACAGTGGCTCACGCCTGTAATCCCAGCACTTGGGAGGCCGCAGCAGGTGAATTACCTATGCTCACAGGTTCGAAACCAGCCTGAGCAAATGCAAGACCCCATCTCTAAAAAATAGCTGGGCATTGTGGCAGGCACCTGTAGTCCCAGCTGCTTGGGAGAAGGAGGCAAGAGAATTGGTTGAGCCCAAGAGTTTGAGGTTACTGTGAGCTATGACGCCACAGCATTCTACTCGATGGCATCACACAGCAACCTCCAACTCCTGGGCTTAGGCAATTCTCTTGCCCCAGCCTCCTGAGTAGCTGGGACTATGGGCACCCACCACAACGCCCAGCTATTTTTTGTTACAGTTTGGCTGGGGGGAGGATTCAAACCCACCACCCTCGGTATATGGGGCTGGCACCCTACCCACTGAGCCAGAGGTGCTGCCCTCCTAATAAACTTTCTTAACTATGTTAAAAATGTTTTCTTAATTAGAAAAGATGTCAAATTTTATTAGGTGTTTAGTCAACTATAAATATGACTTTCTTTTTCATATCGTAAGTTACATTTACGGTTCTGTCAGTGTGACCCACCTATAGCTACTCCTCTAGCTACTTCTCAATTTCTGTCATTGGCCCATCACCCTTTTCCTGATCTTCAGGTTCATTAAAGGTCCTGGTTCTCTGCTTTTCTCATGGTACTATCTCACAAGATGATGTTTTCATCCACCTCTGTGAATCTGGTTGGCAAAGAGATATACCCTAATGTTTCCCTAATTAATACCTTGGTAAATGGAGTTACCATCTTCCTGGCTACTAAAGCCTGAATCCCAGAGCTGGACTTCTAAATATTTTTAAGACTTGGGGATCTTTACAGAAATACACTGCTCAGGGGCTGGAGAGATGTGTACCAGTCCCAGGCATCTTCTTACTCTGTGACCCTTCTCTAAGCACTTAATGCAGACTACTGAAGAGCAGAGACTGTCTAGTACCGTGTCTTCAACACTCTGACAAAGCCTAATGCACAAATGGCATTCAATAAATACTGAAGGAACAGCCCAGTGAGATGATTCTTTATGTCCACTCATGTGTTGGCTCAACTGTCTACTTTGGACTGTGCAGTTCCCTGGGCCCACCACCTCCCACCCAACCTAATAAGAGCAGAGGTCTGTCCCTTTCAGACTGCATGAAGCACAGTAATAGCTCAAAGAGTGAGAGCGCCAAAAATCTAACTGGAATGTTCACTAGACCAAAATCCTGTTACAAGTATGCACCATCTTTAACTGCAATTATTTAGACATTACTGAAAACTGATTCAAAAAGCCTATTACAGTCTTCTGCCTGGTTAACTAAAGAAGCCTAAGTGAACTGTATAATATTAATTCACAGCAAAATTAGAGGATGAAGCTATAAGGCCTAGAAGTTAGGTAGAAGTATGTGAGTGTGTATGTGTGTTGGGTGGCAGATTTTCCCAAGGCATACCCCCTTGCCTTCAATGAACCCAGCTAGTAGCCTCCTGGCTTTGAAAGCACAGACTGTGTCCTGCACACAAAGGGTGGTAGGAAGAGACAGCAGGGCCTGCCGGGGAAGTATAGGGACAGAAACTGAGAGAAAGCTCAAGATTACTCAGGAGAAACATGAGATGCAGAGTATTTTAAACTTCACACGGTGCTATGGTTCAAATATGTCACCTCCAAAATTCATGCTGAAACGAATCCCCATTGTAGTATTAACAGGTGGGGCCCTGGAAGGTCAGTACTTGGAAACAGGAAACAACAATGCCTTTGGGGTAATGATTAAGTCATGGGGCTCTGCCCTCATGGATGGGGGTCAGTGCCTCTAAAGGGGCTGGAGTAGCCTGGGTACAGTGGCTTATGGCTATAATCCTCGCACTGTAGGAGGCCGAGGCTGAAAGAGTGCTTGAGGCTAGAAGTTCCAGATCACCTTGAGCAAGAGTGAGCCTCTGTCTCTACAAAAAATAGGAAAATTAACCAGGTGATGTGGTGTGTACCTAAAGTCCCAGCTACTCAGGAGGCTGAGTCATGAGTCAGGAGGGTCACTTGAGCCCAGTTTGAGGTTGCAGTGAGTTATGATGACACCACTGTACTCTAGCCCCAGCGACAGAGCAGAAGACTCTGTCTCAATCAATGGATCAATCCATGATAAAAAAAAAAAAAAGGGTCTGGAGGGAACTGGTTTAGGCTGCTTTCTGCTCTTCTGAATCAATGGAGCAGGCCCTCACCAGACATAGCATCTGCCAGTACCTTCATCTTGGACTTTGTAGCCTCCATAGCTATGGGAAATAAATGTCTGCTCTTAATATAAAAATTACCCGGCCTACTTATTTTGTTATGACAACACAAATGGACTGAGACACTTGGCTACCAAGCGGCCCCTATTGAAGCCAAAGAGCAAACACCAAGGTCACCACTCTGTGTGGTGAAAGTGTCTGTTGGCCACACTTGTTCCTCAACTCTCCCCCTTGCCCAGCCTCTGCTCATGCGATCTCAGAGACATCTATGGTGATTAAAACTATTAATATAAATGAGTTCACTCACTCTTATTAAAGTACTCCTTCACGATGCTGCCTGGGGATAAGCTTGCAGGTAGATGCTCTGAGCCCAGAAGATGGTACCAGCAATCACACCTACCACCTCCAAACTAGGCCTTCCTGCTCCAACTTTTGGGGCAGTCTCTTTTTCAAAAAACTCATCCTCTAATTTTTCACAGGGGGAAAGACTTTTCCTTGGCTGTGTTAGGTGCTCAGCAGTAATCAGCTTGCTGGGTAGTCGGAATCTGATTCATCTTCTTCCCTTCTTCCAGGTTGGGGTTGGGGGAGGGCTTCTTCTGACGTGCTCCTTTCTTGTTTTCTAGGGTTCTCACAGATCTTAATTTTTGTTTTTCTTAGTTGGCATTTCATTTGGTTTTAAAACCTTTGGCTCCAGTGACTGAAGCCAATGTACAACTAGGGAGCCACCATGCAGCAGTCCCCAAATCAGGCTGGATGCTGAAATTGAGAGAGGATACGTGAGAAGGGCGAGGTCCGGGAGAACAGGTCTTCTCAAGGAGACCACAAGGATACACCTGCAGGGCCCTCTCCATGGTGACTCAGCTCTTGGGAATTTATAGGCTTAACTTCCTGGAACCTGGAAATTTCCAAGTTCTGTGAAATCCTGTAGTTCTGTGGGGGCTGGACTAGCATCTCCCGCTTGATTCAAACTGGCCAATGAGAAGGGTACCTGTGGGGCGGAACTT
>CAUYTI010061282.1:0-11304 GCA_963575145.1 Galago senegalensis | reverse complement strand
GGAGGGGGTTTGGAGGGATCACTTTTGAGGTTTGTCTTATAGGGGTACAGGTGAATCTTTCTAAGAGTAGAATGTGAACGTTCTAAAGCAATAACTGAGAAAAATACATGAAGGCTGTGTTGACCAGTTTGATGGAAGTATTTCAGAATGCATGTGAAAACCCCACACTGTACCCCAGAAGAGTATCAATGTACATAGTTAACATTCAATAAAAAAAAAAATAAATTAAAAAAAATTATTTTTCATGCTTTGGTTTTGATTTGGTTTTCTTTTTCTGTTTCTTAAGGGGAAGCTTACATTATTCATCTGAGACCCTTCTCTAATATTGACATTTAATATTATAATTTTTCCTTTAAGTGCTGATTTATTTGCATATAGCAACCTTTGATGTATTTTATTTTATTTGCATTCAGCTCAATACATTTTTAGGAAAAAAATTATCATTCACTATATATATATATATATATATATATATATATATGAAGTACACATGACACATGTCTCAGATAAAACATTTTTAAACTCTTAGACTTATATTGAGATAGTCTCTGTTATTCATGAGTTATTTAGAACTATGTTGTCCAATTTAAAAAACTTGGCAGGGGGTGGAGAGTGGTTTCCAGATATCTTTCTGTTACTGCTTTCTAGTTTATTTCCTTTATGGTCTTAGAGCACACTTTGTATAATTTCTATTCTATTAAAATTGTTGAGGGTTGTTTTATGTCCTAGAATGTGGGCTGTCTTGATGAATGATCCATCTGAATTTGAAAATTATTATTCTGCTATTTTTGGTATTCTACATATGTCATTTAAGTCCTGCTGGTTAATCACGTTACTTAGATCTTCTTTATCCTAAATGATTTTCTTTCTCTTCTTTATTGTTTGGGATTCATTAAGGGTATAAAGTATGAGGTTACACTGATTGCATTTGTTAGATAAAGTCCCTCTTATACCTGTATCCCTCCCCAAGAGGTGTGCCACACACCACACAGTGTGACTCCCATCTCCCTCTCTCCTCTCCTCTCCACAATCCCTCATTCCCCTGCCCCCACCTTGTATCAGATCTTACATAATTTTGTATTGATTACTGTTTAAGTCTTCACGTGCAGTTGTGGACATCTATTTCTCTTTTCATTTCCATCAGTTTTTGTGTCTTGTATTTTGAAGTACTATTTTTTTAGGTACATCCACATTTAGAATTACTTTATCTTCATGGAGAATTGACCCATTTACTGGTATATCATACTATTATCTTTGTTAATATTCCTATCTCTTATTATGAAATCCAGTTGGTTTGATTTTAATGTAACTGCTCAAAGCTTCTTCTGGTTTGTATTTGTATGATGTATCTTTCTCTATCCTTTTATTTTTAACCTATTTGTGTTTTTAAACCTTAAGTGGCTTTTTAACATAGATGGCATTGTTTATAGGTCTTATTTTTTATTCAATCTGAAAAAGTCTGTGTTTTTAATTTGTCATGTTTATTTTTTAACTGAAAAATAAAAAGTTATATATATCCATGGCTTATAAAAGGATGTTTTAATTATACATTATGCAGTGACTAAAGTGAACGAATTACCTATGTATAACCAGTATACTTGTCATTTTTTATGTGGTTAGAACCCTTAAAATCTTCTCTCTTAGCAATTTTAACCACACATATACTTCTATTAACAACTGAACCTTTCTATCTTTTAACTGGTATGTTTTGATCATTCCTATTTAATGTGAGTAATGCCATAGTTAATTGAAAATATAACATTTTGCTTACTGTTTTCTTCCATTCCATCTGTTCTGTGCCACATTTTCCCTCTTATCTACCTCCCCTTGTAATAACTGAGTATCTTTTATAATATCAATTTATCCACTCTCCGACTTACTGTTTGTTCCTTTATTATTTTTTTAGTTGTTACACTAAGAGTCACAATATACATCTTTAATTTAACAGTCTACTTTCAAATAACATTACTACCTGTTGTATAATTATAAGAACTTATAATGGTATATTTCCAATCATCATCTACCATTCTTTATGTTATTGTTGCTAAGCCTTTAACCTATTCTATAAACATATGTTACATTGTTTCTATTCTAACTTAATATCAGTTATCTTTCAGAGAAATTAAAAATAAAAAAGTAATTTCATCTTCATTTACACCACTTATAGTGTTCCTTATTTCTCTGTGTATATCTGTGTTTCAGTATAAATATATATTCTTTCTGCTCGAAGAACTTCCTTTAACACTTCTTGTTGAGTAGTTCTGTTGGTAATACCCATTAGTTTTTGTTTGTCTGATAATGTCTTTATTTTTGAGACAGATTTTCATGAGGTATATAACTGTGTTGACAGTGTATTTCCTTCAGAACGTAAAAGATGTCCCCATCATCTGTTGGCTTGCATGAGTTTTGATGAGAAGTCTGCAGTAATGCTCATCTTTGTTCCTATAAATCCTAAGCCGATAACTCTTGTTTATTTCCTTTCACTCTTTTTCTGCTTTCTCCCACTTATTTTTTTAATCTGTGATTGCTTTCAAAATATCTCTCATTTTCTTTTTTAGTAGTTTAAAATATATTTAGTAATTTGCAGTTTAGATCAATTAATTGATTAATTGTGTGTTCATCCTGTTTGGTGTTCTCTAAGCTGCTTAGATTTGTGCTTTAGTGTCTCTCATTAATTTATTTATTAAAGTATTTCTTCTGTCCATTTTCCTCTGTTATACTTTTTCAATTCCATTTAGGCATATGTTAGAATGGCTGACTTTTTGCAGTTCTTGGGTCTTCTCTTTTGCTTCTGTCCTATTTGTTTCTCTTTAAGTTCAGTTTGTTCAGTTTCTATTGACCTATCTCCAAATCCTCTATTTTTTCTTTAGCTATGTTCAGTCTACTGATGCACTTATAGAAAAAGAATTCTTCTTTTTGATACTTCTTTGAAGTATTCCTTCTTAGCATTGTCTTTAATCATTGTTCTTTTTTTAAAATTTTCATTTCTGGTCAAAATTACCTATCTGATTTTTCATATTTTGTGCCTGTTTTATTAGATTTTTTTCATATTCATCATAATTATTTTAAATTTTCTGTCAGATGTTACAACATCTGTGTACTAATCCAGGTTAGTGCTAGTAATTTCATTGTTATATTTTATGTAATAATTCTGCATCTATATTCACAGATGAAATTGCCCCATATTTTCCTTTTTTGAGTACTATGCTTGCTAATTTTTTGCATTATGGTTGTAATGTGATCCAGGAATAGCTTTATCTTTTTCTGTGCTCTGAAACAGTTTACATTACATTAGAAATCATTAAAGTAATCTTGGAACTACTACATCCACTTGCATCCTCCTGTATGGTTACCTGGGTGATAGGTTGCTATTCTAGCTTGTGCTTTCCTGCTCAATCTTTTGTATTTCCACACAGCTAGGGTGAGTATATAATTTATCACTCAAATAGGGACAGTTTTGAGTGCACAAGAATGCACTATTAACAGTAATAGCAGGATGACAGGTGAAAATGTTGGAGAACAAGAGGTGATGGTGAGCACACCTGTAGGTAACTGTCTCAATGTTATGATACTCAAAGGCAATTGAGTTTTAAGAATTATTTGAAGAGAGAAAATGAAAGGAAGAAAAGGGAAAGAGGGAGAAGAATACCTCAAAGTTCACATGTATATTAGATACCTAATTAGTGATTAATATTCTGATGGAGATTGAAGTAGAATGGGGAAGAGATAGGACACCAAAATTGTACAAGGTCCTGCTTCTTCCCTAGGGGGCTCATACTGTAGTTATGGGAACAAAATTAATAGGTAGGAAATAAAAGAACTGCATCAGAAAAACTATAGTTATGTTTTCAATTGTGAGCAAAAGAGTCTGAAAGCATCAGACAAGTGAGACAAATCAATGAATATTGCAATGAAGAAGTCTTTTACTTATTTTTTAATTAGAGAAAGCTGTAAGTACTTAAGAGAAAGGAATTTGTCCCTGTAACAAAGTATCTGGCATATCCAGCACAGTACCTGAAGGATGCCTGATAATTGTGGTTATTATTATTATTGTAGACCACTTAAAGCATTTAAAGACTGAATGAAAAAAGGAATGACATACAACATGAATTTGGATATGCCTTGCTTGGAAAATTTGCATTGCTTATGTTATTTTAGGATCAAATCATTTATTCACTGTCTTTCATTTATTGAGTTTCTTAAAATGCTTATTGGATAAATGAAAGAATGCCATAGTGCTGGGTACTAGGACTATGTTGATGAAAAGCCCATTTCTGAGCAGCTCATAATCTAGCAAGAACTAATTTGGTATCTATAGTGAGAGAGGGATCCTGCACATTCCCAAACAAACACAATACAGAGATTTATCTAGAGAAGAGAAAACCATGTAGGGTGGTGACAGTTCAGCCCAAGAAGTCCAGTTAGTCTCCCTGCATCAGTAGTTGAGCCATGCTCTGAAGGGTTTATACTTTACAGGAATTCACTGTAGATAGAGAGGTGAGCAGAGAGAAGAGTGACCGAAGTACCCCAGGGAATAACTTGAACAAAGGTCCATGGGAATGAAATGTTTCTGGGGAATGTCAAGAAGTCCAGAGGATAAAAACGTAGACTACTGAGGGAAAGGACAGACGCTAGAAGAGAATTCAAGGACAGAGGGAAAGGGTTGGGTTTCTTCAGGAGTTACTAATGGCCAATTTTGAACTGGTATTAAAATTATGAGGAACTTTTTTTTAGCAGTGGTAGAGGGAAGTTCTTCACTGTGTGCCCTCAGACCCCATATAAGGAATACCTATGTGCATCACATAAAGATGCCCTGGATTCTGAGGCAGGAGATCAGACTGGGGACACAGCTAGGGCAGAATGGTAGAAACAAAACTGTGGCCAAGCTGCGATTGCAACCATTGTAGAAACACCTTGCTTACTCTGGTTTGGGGGAAGCCTCATGGGAGATGCCTCCATAGATGGATGCAAGAGTGTCCTCAGTGACTGTGACTTTATCATACCCTCATCACAATAGGTCAGCATCACAGCTTGACCCCTACATGGGCTTTGGAAGCCAAAACGCTTTAGGATCTTAACAAATAAAGTAAATAAAGTGAAAATCTCCCCTGTCTGACAGATAGGCAGAGATTACATTCCTTTGGCCTAGGGGACAACAATGCAGAAAAGAGGAAAGAAAAGAAAGAAAGAAACAAAAAAGAAAGAAAGGGGGCCCTGCAGCCAGGCTGGGCCAGGGAAACCAAAATGGTGGACTTTGAGGGTCCGGTGTCAGATGAGAAGAAACTACCATGGCTGCAAATTCATTGCTTGTGCACCCCCAGGGGAATTTAATGAAGTATTCAGTGATATGTGGCTACTACTTAATACTGACAGTCTCCTCAGGGAAGGGGCAGCACATAGCCCACTGTAAAACGGGCCAGTTCACACCTGTGAAGATGGAAGGATATGAAGATAGGTCTTAATTACAGAACACAGTGACCTGGGTAATAGCAGATTTTTAGATCCTAGAAACAAAATTTCCTTTAAGTTTCTCCAGAAGAAGTAGATGGAGGTCTGGAGTCTTGGAGAGAATCCTGTGATAGTGCTTTAAGAGCCTATGTGAAAGATCATTACTCCAATGGCTTCTGTACTGTTTATGCTAAAACTACAGATGGGCAATAGATTATTACTGCCTGTATTGCAAGGCACCAGTTTCAGCCTAAAAACTTCTGGATTGGTCTTTGAAGATCAGAGTAGAAGTTCACCGTCACACCACCTACAGCTCAGGTGGGTGGAGTGCTTAAGATTCAGGTTCACTATTGTGAAGATGGCAATGTTCACTTGGTTAGTCATAAAGATGTGCAGGATTCAATAACTGTTTCAAGTGAAGTTCAAACTGCTAAGGAGTTTATTAAAATCATAGAGAATGCAGAAAATGAGTATGAGACAGCAGTTAGCAAAAACTATCCAACAATGTCAGATTCAAGGTGTTGTGCTGGCAGCTTCCAGTTACCAGCACCAAAATCAACTAGAACAAGATACTGAGCTACAAGATTGGCAAAGACATGCAGAATGCTTAAGGGCTGAATGTAGACTTCTTCAGTATGTGGAAAGAAAAAGGATTCAATGTGTGGTCATATGATAAATAAGTGTTTTGTAAACGAGAGTGATATTTTGCTAGGGCTTTCAAAGTTATCAGGCTTGCTAGCCTTGTTGGAGTACTGTTGATCTTGTAGCATTGTCTTGATTCTTTTGGATTTTCTGCTTCATAATGTTCTGTTATCACTATATCTACTTGTAAATTTTTTTTGTTGTCGTTAATTTTGCTACATTTAATGTTACAGAAAGAGGTCCATCCTGGAGTCATTTTACAATTTAGAAAATTTTCATAGCCACAAAGCCCTGTTATTGCTTTGGACAAGGTAATAATGTTCACGACTTTTCTACCCCTGTCCTTTAAAGAACTTCTGGTATTTTGGGGCAGTGCCTCTGGCTCAGTGAGTAGGGCACCAGCACCATATACCAAGGGTGGAGGGTTCAAACCTGGCCCTGGCCACACAGCAACGTAAAAATAGCTGGGCGTAGTGGCAGGTGCCTATAGTCCCAGCTACTCAGGAGGCTGAGGCAAAAGAATTGCCTAAGCCCAAGAGCTGGAGGTTGCTGTGAGCTGTGATGCCACAGCTTTCTACCGAGGGCAACAAAGTGAGACTCTGTCTCTTAAAAAAAAAAAAAAGGAAAGAAAGAACTTCTGGTACTTTAGTGGTTTTTACTTACCCACCAACAGCTAGAGAGGCTGTGCTATACAAGCTATAGCCAAATGGAAGACACATTCACTCTTGTCCCTCCAACTGCTTTGGCCATCATTTATTAGCATCTCATAACAGTAGTTTTCCAAAGTTTGGATTAGGACTTTTCAGGTCCTTTTGGGGGGCAAAGGAAGTTTTCTGTAAATTCCATTACAGCCAGCCTCTCTGGGGAACTTGTCTGTAAATCCAAAGACACAAACCGCAGTCCCTGCTTGTGAATATGTTGCTTCCTTCCCATCCCTCACGTCTTCTTCTCATCTAGTTCTGTTGTAGTTACAGACATCTACATTTTTAGAAAAGTTTTACCCCTTTATTTTTTAAAAAACTACTGACATACTGTGGATGTAGTAGAATATAAAACTTGAAAAATGCAGATGTTGAAGGAACAAGTATAAGCCCCAGGTATGTTGGCAGGTCTGTGTGTGATCTCAGATGCACAGGTGACAAAGCTGTCAGGGTCTGTAACGGTGGATTCACGTACATTGTTTCTAACTCTATGACCAGGCCTTAAGGGAAGTGCAGTTTCTTTAAAAAACCAAGTAGGGTCTTCTTACCTATCTCCAAATACGTGTCAAAAAAGAAGAGTATTTCTGCTTAAACTTTGTCTTTGCTCAGTAATACAGTCAAGCAAGTTTGTTTCCAAGTGACCCGTTGAGCTGTGTAAGCATTTGTATTTATTTCAAATAAAATGTATTTATATTTGAAAAAAAAAAGAAAGAAAAGGAAGGACCCAATCAGACCCCAACGCCACTGTCTGCTTGGACATGTACCTGCTCCAACCCCTGTGGAGTGTCCTGTTGCCTGCTTGCTTCTGGGAGTGGGCTCCCTAAGTCAAACTTTATGCTTATGCTTCACTATTTTGGTGTTTGGTTTCAATTCTTTGTAACCAGACACAAGGACCGCGAGAGATCACTCACAAGTAACAATTTCATTAACCACACATTTATATTGAATTATGCTTTTAAAGTATTTTTGTACATGAAAGTTTCACATTATTAAATCAGGAAATACATTACATTAATAGCAGTTAAGCCTGTTATCTCAATTTACAAACATCATTAGAAGCTTAATTGCAAATCACATTAGTGTTAAAAAGCATGTGGCAGTTTAAGGCTTGAAATCCCCAGGAATGTAACTCTGAGAATTAAAGAAAGAGATCCAAAATGAAGATCGCATGGCGAAGAGACCATTGCTGAATGATAGAACCTCAGTGAGAGAAAGACATTGATCTTAGAGGGAGGTTGCTGAGATCTGGTCAACCCAGATATCAGAATGATAGACACTTGCAGGAAATCTTACTTCCGTGACTTATAAAAGCATTTATTAGTTATTTTTCTCTAGTCAGGTTTTCAAATCACCCTGTATAATGTTTACAATGACTAGATAGTCTGAGAGGCTGACACTTATTTTTTTAAGTGATGTTCCTGGAAAGACCCTAAGTCCATGCTCCAATCCATGAGGCAGCAAATCATAATGTTTTATCAAGATTAACAATAAATAATTACTATGGGAGACTGATATCTATTATGTTTCACAAACATTGTTTTAGGTGCATGAGATATATCAATTCCTGTCCCCATGAAGATTACATTCCAGAAAGATAATTATGCAATATGCTTATGTAAGCATAAGTGTTCTCACTTTGACCTCAGAATCATCTTCCACTCCAAGTCTTTTCTAGCTTGAATGTGCAAAGAACTGCCTGGGGAATTGTGCAAATGCTAATTCAGTAGGTCTGGGTGCGTTTTTCTAATATGGTAGATGTGGTCCATGGAACGTATTTGACACCAAGGTAACTCATCTTTTCTCTACATTTTCTATCCTGAAAACCAGTCAAGAAAGATTTCCTAAGGAAATAAAAAGAATATTTTTAATCAAGAAAGCTTGAGAAGGGCTATGTAACCATATTCTTCTCTCAGAAATTTAGAATCCACATTATCATATAAAAAGCTCTGAGAATTTTTTCAGTAAATAGAACTCTATCTTTGTTTTATCTATTTTGTTATAATTTGACAACAGAATACCACCCATTCTTGTAACTCAAATATTGCCCAGCAGACACTTGCCCAGCAGACACTTTAATTTTCAACTGAAAAACTCTTCATGTTTGCCATTAGCCATTTACAGACTTTTACTTAGCTGCTATTCAATAATTTTCCATTTTGAAATCAAAATTATAAGACTCAAATCTGGAACTGGCCTTGGGTAAAATCAAAGTGACTTATATAGCATAATGGCATTTGATGAGAAATCCTTGCAGAAAATATTCTTGTTGACGAGAAAAAATAAGTCTTTGAAAATTCCAGAGCTGTGCTGTTTACTGCCCTTTGTAGCAAGATAAAAAGGAGAAGGATAATGAATATTAATATTCCAGGGACCATAAAAGCACAATGAATGAAGAGATTGTTGGAAACTAGAGGATTGTGACAAATATCTTATGTAATTTAAAAACTTTCTTGTTTTCTGTTATGATCACAGTTTTTCTTTTTTTCACATTCAAAGCAAGAAGAACAAGAAACTCTTTGGGATGTTCAACTGTTTTAACTAAAAACTTAAAAAAATTCTTTAGGAAGAAACACTGAATCTTGAGCCTTAAAATAACCACAAATCCTACACAATGTATTGCTGTGGGAATCTTATTTGTTTACTTAAGTTGTAGGTGAACTCCCCCAGACTTGTGTTAATTTTAGTACATGCCTATAAATAGACTCTTCTTCAAAAGCCTGGTGTACATTATATATATGTGTGTGTATGTGTAGTGTGGATTCTTCTGTTACAGAGAAGTAGTTGACTAGTTCTCTTCCTCCCCATAGACCTAATGGGAAGAGTGCCTCTCAAGAAGTCTGACCCAAATGTTAGGTTGATAGCAAGAAATCTGGCTCTCCTGGGAAAAAAGGACAGGGCAGAAGCTCCCAGGCCCCTGTCTCACCTTAATCCTGTCTAGAGTGAGTGCTCACACCTGGGGAGGATGGAGCACCCCCCTCCAGTCTCCCAGTCAGACCTCAGTGTGTCACTGCAGAAGGATGGGGAAGTGGCTGGGCAGCTGGTACTGGGAGTCTTGAAGGTGACAGCAGCCTTGAGACCAATTATCATGTCATTAGCTTAATTCTACATTTTGGTTCATACTCACACCCCACAATGGGCTTCCTGAGAGGCCCCTGGGAGGCTGCCAACGTGACCTCTGCCCCATGGGGTAGGCCTGATCTAGATGGTACAACACAGAACTGCAGCTCTAAACCAGGCCCTTTTTGTCATGACAATGGAGGCCCTTTCACTGTCTATCATGAATTTATCTTTTTTTTTCTTTGAGACAAAGTCTCACGATGTCACCCTTGGTAAAGTTTTATGGCATCATAGCTCACAGTAACCTCAAACTCTTGGGCTTATGTGATTCTCTTGCCTCAGCCTCCCAAGTAGTTGGGACTACAGGCACCACCACAATGCCTGGCTATTTTTTGGTTGCAGTTGTCATTGTTTTTTAGCAGGCCTGGGCTGGCTTTGAACCTGCCCACCTTGGTGCATGTGCCTGGTGCTGTAACCACTGTGCTATGGGCACTGAGCCAGTATAGAAATTCTTAAACTCTTATAATATGGAAAATGGTTATTGCCCACCAGAAAATTTACATTTAGATGGTACATTTTAGATCTTAAATCTGGGCTGGCAGATATCCAGCACAAGTGTCTATACTCCCCATTTGACATTTCCTGCAGACAGGACTAATCAATTGACATTTCCTGCAGACAGGACTAATCGATCACAGCAAGGTCTCCTGCAGAGAGGACTCCTGCATGGAGCTCCAGACCACCTCTCAGACTGATCAGCACTGGCATGGAGAGTGGAACCTAAATGCCCTCATGTTTCAAGAATATGCCAGCATAAGATCTCACCTTCCTTTTGATCTGCACGTATTAATATGAATTATTTTAGTGATGTTCCCCTGCTGACTGATTTTAATAGTCTAAGGATTCTCCTTCCTTTTCTTCCTGATCTTCAAGGTCATATTAAGTACTATTATGTCAATTTGACTCAACTACTCTTGAATTTATCCAGTATATTTTTACCCCCATTGATCTGGACTACCATATAGAGCTCCCCTAAAGCATGAACCATTCTTAAGGGCTTTCTACAACTCAAAAACATACAGTGATATCACTACCAAAGACTTGCCTAGGTTTTAGACTTTAGTAAAAGTTTTATAATACATGTATAGATAGGTATACAATAGCTAAAAACCAATTCAACAGGAAGTCAGAGAAATCATTTGATCTTGATAGATACTAAAATTAACTAGAGAATAAAATATCTGAGTAAAAAGGAAGGATTTTTTTAAATTTATTTTTTAATTGAATGTTAACTATGTACATTAATACACTTCTGGGGTACAGTGTGGGGTTTTCACATGCATTCTGAACTACTTCCATCAAACTGGTCAACACAGCCTTCATGTCATTTTCTCGGTTATTGCTTTAAAACGTTCACATTCTACTCTTAGAAAGATTCACCTGTACCCCTATAAGA
>CAUYTI010061279.1:0-10547 GCA_963575145.1 Galago senegalensis | reverse complement strand
CCAGGCGTTGTGGCGGGCGCCTGTGGTCCCAGCTACTCGGGAGGCGGAGGCAAGAGACTCGCTTGAGCCCAGGAGTTGGAGGTTGCTGTGAGCTGTAATGCCACGGTACTCTACCCAGGGGGACAGCTTGAGGCTCTGTCTCAAAAAAAAAGAAGTTTGACTAGGAGGGGCATGAGAGAACTTTCTGGGGTAGTAGAAATATTCTATATCTTGGCTCAAGTCCTATAGCTCAGTGGCTAGGGTGCCAGCCACGTTACTGTACGCTGGAGCTGGCAGGTTTGAATCCAGCCTGGGCCTGCCAAACAACAATGACAACTGCAACTAAAAAAAATAGCTGGGTGTTGTGGTGGGTGCCTATAGTCCCGACTACTTGGGAGGTTGAGGCTAGAGAACCGCTTAAGCCCCAAATTTTTAGGTTGCTGTGAGCCGTGACACAATGGCACTCTACCGAGGGTGACATAGTAAACTCTGTCTCAAAAAAAAAAAAAAGATCTGTGCATTTGCTGTATGTAGGTGATACCTTAATATATAAAATAAAGGGGAAAAGATAACCAGGGAAAGTTACTGAAGTACATATTTACCAGTTAACGAATGTGAGTTTTTCTAATGTTGCTTCTTTAATGCTTACATTCAGAGAGGCTGCTCGAGAATGTCGCAGAAAGAAGAAAGAATATGTGAAATGTCTGGAAAATAGAGTTGCGGTCCTGGAAAATCAAAATAAGACTCTAATAGAAGAATTAAAAACTTTGAAGGATCTTTATTCCCATAAAAGTGTTTGATTCTTAACAAAAAAAAGTATTTTTGTGTGGACTTGTTTAAAATTAAATGTATTTGTTTTTAGTGGAATTTTATAAATTACAAAAAAAAGGTCAAAAGTGAAGCTTTTTATTTAGGCTTTTGCCATTCAAAGAAAGAAAAGATACCTTGCAACATACCTGGTGACAGAGGATAATGTGGAAAGTGACCTTAAGGAAGCTACTGGCACAACTGGAAGCTTTGTAAAAATTAAACATACTCAAGAAGCAAGAGATGAACTTGCAGCAGTTTGAATTTTCTAGTAACAATAATCATCAGTCCAAAAACGGCAGATGAAGATGAAATTTGGTGAATTGGATTTAAAAAATAAATCAATTTACCCTATGGTTTGCATTTCTTAATGTTTTTCTGAAATTGACCTTTTTCGGTTGTGCGTGTTTTTTATTTCTGCCAATAAATTCTAAATTACAACGGTAAAAGGAAATCTCACACATTACTAAATATATAAATTATGTGTTCTGATTGTGTATGCTGGTTCTATTGTCAGGTCTTTTAAATGGGTTTTTAAAAGTTTGTATGTTGGACTTGAGAGAGTTTTTGGAGGCTGAGTTACATATTATTGAGGTCTTGTCCTAAAAGGCATCTAAGACACATGAATGGAAATTTGGTGATTTTTGTAACATTTTTTTATCAGAATGGAAAGAGAACTGTTTAAAAGTTTGATACTCTTAAATAGTTTGTTTTTTGCTTATTCTGATAATGGTGATTTTCTACAACTATATAATAAATTTTTTTGATTCTATACTGTATGCAGTTGAGTATCTATCACTTATCCTGTTGTGCTTTAACAGAATGGAATGTTTACAGGTCCTTGAAATATTTTTTAAGAACTTTCTGAAGATACATACCAAAGTTTTTCCAAGCGGATTTTATAAACAATTTAATATAAGGTTTATCAGATTCTAAAATAGTATCATTATTAAGGCAATTTTATGTTAGAGACTATTTTGTAATGTAGTGCATGGTACCTTTATAAGAAAAGTGACTGCCAATATATTTTTATAGCTAATCTTTATAAATTCTAATGTTGAGTTTTTGATTATTTTAAATGTTTATATAGTTTGTTCAATAAAAAAAGTTTTTGCATTACAAAGTATCAGTTTTGTATTATGGGAAGTAAAGTTTTCAGATTGGCTCTTATTTGAATTGTAAATTTTGTAAACAGTTTATCCAGAGTTCAAAATTGCTAACAGTACATCAGTGTTTAACCTCTGTATTCCAATTTTTATACACTTTGAAATTGTACTGCAACTTATACAATATGTATCATATTGTTGTCTATGAAATTAAAAAACATTTGATAAAATTAAGTTTGTTGAATGTAAAATGTAATCTTGATATATGAATGACAAGCTTGCTGATAGCCATGCTGTTAATTATGCTAAATATATTGCATTTCTGGGTTTAACATGAGGATAACTTTACAGTTCTGGTCTATACAATTAGACATACTTTAAAGAAGGATCTATTTATATGTTTTGATTGAATCAGAACCAATTACAATAAAATAAGATAGCTAAATTTTCTGTTCTGTGTTTGTGACATGGTTAAAGACGTAAATCTTTACCTAATAAATTTGTGGCTGACCCTCCTGATGAGATTTTTTATGAAAAGAGTATTTTTAAATGAAAAGAAAAAAGTTTGATCACCACAGGATTTATTTGTATCACTTCTTACCATGTGTAAAGCCAGATGCTCAAACTCAAATATAAGGAGGTTTGAAGTCACTGGGTTAAGTTAAAGAGTGTGGTTTTTTTTCTTTTGGTTTAGAATCAGGATCTTGCTCTGTTGCCCAAGCTAGAGTGCAGTAGTGTAATTATAGCTCAATGAAGCCTTAAATTCCCGGGCTTGAGTGATCCTTCTACCTCAGCCTCCCAAATAGGTAGGACTACAGGCATGTGCCACCAGGCCTGGCTAATTTTTAAAAATGTAGAGATGGGGGTCTCACTGTATTCCTGAAGTTAGTCTCATACTCCTGGTGTCAAGCAGTCCTCTCACCCCAGCCTCCCAAAGTGCTGGGATTAGAGGCATGAGCCATTATCACACCCATCCCAAAAGTGTTTTACCAGATAATATGTTGGGTAGATGTTATGCTTGGTGCAGCAGAGGTAGCTGAGCTCTTAGTGGCACAATACCTGCACATGTGTGAATATTCATAAATTCTGCTGCCTGCAGTCTTCAGTGTGGTTACTTTGTCTAGCTATATGTAACAGGCTTGGGCAAACTACTGATGGTTTCATAGATGAATACCAAATTATTTTCCTGGATGTTCTAATTAGAATCCAACATGGGGCTTATCAAAAAAGAATTTTTTTTTTTTAAATCACTGTCTCACTCTGGTGCCCTGGGTAGAGTCCAGTCGTCATAGCTTACAGCAATCTCAAACTTCTGGGCTCAAACTACCCTCATGCCTCAGCCTGCCTACTAACAAGGACTATAAGCATGCACTACCTTCACCTGGCTAGTAGAGATGGGGTCTTGCCATGTTGCCCAGCTTGGTCTTGACCTCCTGGCTTCAAGCAATCCCCCTGCCTCAGCCTCCTGAAGTGCCAAGATTACAGGCACAAAATTTTAAGATGATTGTAATCCAAACATGAAATTATAATCCAAAACTGCAACAGATCATTGAAATACCTCAGTTCAACTTGCTATTTTACATAATAAACATCACTTTATTCATTCATATTAACTAATGGAAATGGATTATTGTCCCCAAACACATCTAAGAATGGGCATTTCTTACAGCTTTGGAAATTTTTTTTTAATTTTTAATTTTTATTATTTTTTTTAATTGAATGGTAACTATGTACATTAATGCACTTCTGGGGTACAGTGTGGGGTCAGCTTTGGAAATCTTAACTGTATTTGTTTATTCATTCATCAATTATTGTAGTTAATAGGTTAATCCTGCATTTTTCTCCAGTTGAAATATGTGAACATGGCTCGGCGCCTGTGGCTCAAGTGGCTGAGGCGCCAGCCACATATACCTAAGGTGGTGGGTTCGAATACAGCCCGGGCCCACCAAACAACAATGACAGCTGTAACCAAAAAGTAGCCAGGTGTTGTGGCGGTCACCTGTGGTCCCAGCTACTTGGGAGGCTGAGGCAGGAGACTTGCTTGAGCCCAGGAGTAGGAGGTTGCTGTGAGCTGTGATGCCATGGCACCCAACCCAGGGGACAGCTTGAGGCTCTGTCTCAAAAAAAAAAAAAAAAAGAAATACATGAACATAGGAGAGATAAAAATATGTGTCAATATTATGGCTTGGAATTATATATTCAGTTATTATGTATTATATATTAATTACATAATGATTAAATGTATGAATTATGTAACAACTAAATAAATTATGTGTTCTGATTGTGTTTGCTGGTCTTTTAAATGGGTTATTTATTTTTTATCTATTTATTTTGAGACAGAGTCTCACTATGTGGTATCATAGCTCACAGCAACCTCAAACTCTCGAGCTTAAGCAATTCTCTTGCCTCAGCCTCCCAGGTAGCTGGGACTACAGGCACCTGCCACAACGCCCAGGTATTTTTTGTTGCAATTGTCGTCGTTTAACTGGCCTGGGCTGGGTTTGAACCGGCCTCCCTCAGTGTATGTGGCTGGTGCCCTAACCACTGCAATAGGCGCCGAGCCTAAATGGGTTTTTTTAAGTTTGTTTATTGGACTTGAGAGGGTTTGGAGGCTGAGTTAATTATTGTTGAGATCTTGTCCTAAAAGTCATCTAAGATACATGAATGGAAATTCCCAGAAAAATACTGTAAATTGATCTAAAGTGGTAAAATTTGACTAAGGGCTGGAAAGATCAGCTATCAGTGTTCGTAGCTCAGTGGTTGCAGCACCAGCTAAATGCCCAGGGCCTGGTGGGTTCAAACCCAGCCAGGGCCTGCTAAACAACAATGACAACTACAACAAAAAAATAGCCAGGCGTTGTGGCTAGCACCTGTAGTACCCGCTACTTGGGGAGACTGAAGCAAGAGAATCGTTTGAGCCCAAGAGTTTAAGGTTGCTGTGAGCTATGACGCTATGGCGCTCTACTCAGAGTGACATAGTGAGACTCTGTCTCAAAGAAAAAAAAAATCAGGCTCGGTGCCTGTGGCTTAGGTGACTAAGGAGCCAGCCACATACATCTAAGGTAGCGGGTTCGAATTCAGCCAGGGTCCACCAAACAACGATGGCTGCAACCAAAAAAAATAGCCAGGCATTGTGGTGGGCGCCTGTGGTCCCAGCTATTTGGGAGGCTGAGGCAGGAGACTTGCTTGGGCCTAGGAGTTGGAGGTTGCTGTGAGCTGTGATGCTACGGCACTCTACCCAGGGCAACAGCTTGAGGCTCTGTCTCAAAAAAAAAAAAAGAAAGAAAGAAAAAAAAATCACCTGTTAGAGTTAAACAAAAATAATGTCATAGTTTTACAAAGTACATCAAAGTCTAATTTCAGGAATCATAACATTTACTGTGTTATTCAAAGTGGGTTTTTATTTTTCAGTAAATAGTGCTTATTTTACTATAAAACAAAGTGGAGGGACATTTACATCAAAGTAGTAGAATTCATACGGTTATTTTAGGGAGAGTTTAGTAAGAATTTTTGTGGGACAATCAGTTGGAGGCAGTTTAGGCTCTTTAACTGCCCCTCCTTTTTTAAGAGATAGCTTTAATAACTGCCCCTCTTATTGTATAAATTTCTTTGTAACAACCACAGGTAGGCATTGGAGACCAAGTCTTTCTGCCATTAGGTGGCAAAGATCCTTTGCTTCAAAACTGACAGGATTATATGTAGCAGTGTGCTGCTTTCAATATGTGTGTGTAATAGTTTTAACTGGTGGATTATAGAATATGTATCACCTTAAATCAGTGTTTCAAATCCAGGTACCTATGTACATTGTATACATAGTTATATTATTTCTTCAGTATCTACAATTTATTGAGCACTTACTGAGCACCAAGAACGGTGTTAAGGTAATGCTAAGGTAATGTCACTTATTCATTAAGCAAGTATTTACTGAAGGCTTTGTATATCCACGCATTGCTAGGAAGAGGGTGAACAAGGCAGTGTTCTGCCTCTTGTGGAACTTAAATCTTAATGTCATCCTTGAGGTTGGTACTTGTCTAAGTTTATATGGACATTAGTAACTAGAGATCTAAGGTTTAAACCCACTCTCTAATCAAACTAACGAACTAAAACAGTAGTCCCCAACCTGTACTCCCAACACAGACCTTTATTAAACTCTAGGAGGATACTCTTTTGTGCTCTTCTGTATCCCTGTGGTCTAGGGGTACAAGTCCAGGGAATTTATCCCCACAGTATAATCTGGTTCACAGGAGTGCTTCATAATACAGAATGGGGTTACATCCCAATAAACACTCCGTAAGCTGAAAGTATCATTAAGTTGAATATGCATTTAATGTATCTATTGAACATCTTAGCCTAGCCTACCTGAAACATGCACAGAACACTTACTCTCACCTATAGGTGGACAAAATCGTCTGGCACCTTGGTACGCTGTAAAGTATCATGGCTGACTGAGAGCTACAAGCTCTCTGCCATAGCCCAGCATCACAAGAAGGTATTATACTACATATCACTGGCCCAAGAAAAGATCTAAATTCAGAGTATAGTTTCACATTTGTACCATCATAAAGTAAAAATTGTAAGTTGAACCACTGTTAAGTTGGAGACTGTATTTGTTAAAGGAATGAAGGTCTAAGTTCAAAGTCACTAAGGTACAGAGGGTCTGATACTTCACCCAAAGTACACAGTGAATGACAAAGCTAGGGTTCAGACCTAGGGTGTATTCTTAATCATCAGACTAGGTATACCTTCACCTTGTATTACCTTCTTTCCTTCTGTGCTGTTGAAGAGTCCAAAAAACTTTTCGTTGCCATCTATGTACATCAAAGATTTCAACAGTGCTATTTAAATGTGTCCACTAGATGGCAACCCTCCATTTTAAATCATCTTTATAAACAAACAGTTTATACTGAAAGCTTCTGTACAGCTAAGGATACAACAATTATTATTATTATTTAGATTTTTTTTTTTTTGGAGACAGAGCCTCAAGCTGTCCCCCTGGGTGGAGTGCCATGGCATCCCAGCTCACAGCAACCTCCAACTCCTGGGCTCAAGCGAGTCTCTTGCCTCAGCCTCCCAAGTAGCTGGGACCACAAGTGCCCACCACAACACCTGGCTATTTTTTTTTGGAGGGGGTTGCAGCCGTCATTGTTGTTTTGGAGGGCTTGGGATGGATTCAAACCTGCCACCTTAGGTGTATATGGCTGGCACCTTAGCCACTTGAGCTACAGGCCCTGAGCCTAGATTTTTTTTTAAGACAGAGTTTCACTTATTAACCCTCGCCAGAGTGTCATAGGCATCACAGCCCACAGCAACCTCCAACTCCTGGGCTTAGGCAATTCTCTTGCCTCAGCCTCCCGGGTAGCTGGGACTACAGGTGCCCGCTACAAGGCCTGGCTATTTTTTTGTTGCAATTTGGTCGGGCCTGGGTTTGAATCTGCCACCCTCTGTATATGGGGCCAGCACCTTACCCACTGAGCCACAGGTGCAAATAGACAACCTTGAGAATGGGAACAGATATTTGCATGTTATTAATCTGACAAAAGGTTGATAACTAGAATCTACAGGGAATTCAAATTAATCAACAACAACAAAAAAGAATAAACAATCCCATCTATCATTGGGCAAGAGATATGGACAGAACTTTCTCTGAAGAATACCAATGAATGGCTAATGAACATAAGAAAAAATACTTGCCAGGCACGGCAGCTCACACCTGTAATTGTAGCACTCTGGGAGGCCAAGGCAGGTGGATTGCTTGAGCTCATGAGTTCGAGACCAGCCTGAACAAAAGCAAGACCCCAAGGCTCAGCGCCTATAGCTTAGCGGCTAGGGTGCCAGCCATATACACAGGAACTGGTGGGTTCAAACCCAGCCTGGGCCTGCCAAACAACAATAACAACTACAACCAAAAAATAGCTGGGCATTGTGGCGGGCACCTGTAGTCCCAGCTACTTGGGAGGCTGATGCAAGAGAATCACTTAAGCCCAAGAGTTTGAGGTTGTTGTGAGGTGTGATGCCATAGGACTTTACCCAGGGCAAAAGCCTGAGACTCTGCAAAAAAAAAAAAAAAAAAAAAAATCAAGAAAGAAAGAGAGGGAGGGAGGGAGAGAAAGAAAAGAAAGGAAAAGAAAAGATGCTCATCATTCATAATCTCAGAGAAATGCAAATCAAAATCGCCATGAGATATCACCCAACCCCAGTAAGAATAAAAAAACAGCACAAAGTCCCAAAGCTGCAGATGCTGGTGCAGATGTGGAGAGAGGGAACACTTTTACACTGTTGGTGGGACTGCAAACTAATACAGCCTCTTTGGAAAAAAGTATGGAGAATCCTCAAAGAACTCAAGATAGGGGTGGTGCCTGTGGCTCAAAGGAGTAAAGTGCCAGTCCCATATACCAGAGGTGGCAGGTTCAAACCCAGCCCCAGCCAAAAAAAACTGCAAAAAAAAAAAAAAGAAAAGAGGTAGCATCTCCTTAGGCTCAGCGCCTGTGGCTCAAGTGGCTAAGGTGCCAGCCACATACACCTAAGGTGGTGGGTTCGAATCCAGCCCGGGCCTGCCAAACAACAATGATGACTGCAACCAAAAGCCGAGCATTGTGGCAGGCGCCTGTGGTCCCAGCTACTTAGGAGGCTTAGGCAGGAGACTTGCTTGAGCCGAGGAGTTGGAGATTGCTGTGAGAGATGCCACAGCTCTCTACCCAGGGGGATAGCTTGAGGCTTGGTCTCAAAAAAAAAAAAAAAACAAAACTCAAGATAGACCTTCCACTTGATCCCTTTTATCCAGAAGGAAAAAAAAAATCATTTTATTGTAAGGACATTTGCGCTAGACTGTTTATTGCAGCTCAATTTACCATCACCTAGATGTGGAAACAACCTAAATGTCCATCAACTGAGGACTGGATTAATAAACTGTGGTGTATGTATACCATGGCGTTACAAAAGATGGAGAACTTTCAGCCTTTGTATTACCCTGGATGGAGCTGAAACACATTCGTCTTAGTAAAGTATCACAAGAATGGAAAAGCAGGCATCCAATGTACTCAATACCAATATGAAGCCAGTAGGCAAACTAATACACACTCACACAAGAGAGAAACTCAATTCAATTCAAGATGTGGGGAAGGGGATAGAGTGGGGGAAAGGAGGAGGGAGGAGGATTGGGGTGCTCCCACTGAACCAACAGGATGTGGGGGTGTATGGCCCACTTCCAGGGGGCGGGACACAACAACAGGGACTCTACTTAACAAATGCAAACATTGTACCTTAATTTTTTGTATCCTCAAATTAACCTGAAATTTAAAAAAATGTTTTTAACTACACTTTATGTATTTATCATTTGTTTATAAAATTTCTTTGTTTATTAATGATAAAGATAAAAGATACAGAAAACTACACAGGTTGTGCACTCACCACCCAGAAAACAAAGTTAATGTTTTATCTTTACTTCAGACCACTTTCTCAAAAAAAGGCACAGATTAAGTCCCCACATTCCCTTCCTTAGTCACATTTCCTTCCCTAGAGGGGAGCACTGTCATTAATTTGGCATGGATCCTGCCCACATTTTTGTACTTATTATTCGTACCTATAAACAGTGCATGTTGGATTGTAACGCGTATTATTTTTTTGGCAAGGGTGAAACAAAATTTATTGAGAAAGAGAAAGATAGGTTTACAGAGCAAGACGTGTTCTCCATAGACAAAGAACGGGCCCCCAGTGTCGCAACAAGGGAAAAAGGCAAAGACCCGCAGTATGTATTGTATAAGTTTATGAATAGTACCTTAATATTCTAAGCAAATAGACCAAAGAAAACTTACTGAGGATTTTAACTTAATAGTTAAAACTTAAACTATTAAGGTAACTTAATAGTTCATTTTGGGGAAAAAATGAACATCAGACCATTTTTTTTCCCAACTGACAACTATTAGAGTTCAATACTACATCTGGAAAAAATTGTGTGCCATTTTTTTTTTAAATTCAGAAAACATTATGCTAATAACACTTAGACTAAGTTTACAAAACACTAAGCAAAAACTGCCTTAGACTTCCTATAGAGAAAGAGGATATCTTACTCAGTAAGTCATTAAAATCCACAGGAAGGGCTCAGCACCTGTGGCTCAAGTGGCTAAGGCACCAGCCACATACACCTAAGGTGGAGGGTTCGAATCCAGCCAGGGCCCACCAAACAACAATGATGGCTGCAACCAAAAAAATTAGCCAGGCATTGTGGCGAGTGCCTGTGGTCCCAGCTACTTGGGAGGCTGAGGCAGGAGACTTGCTTGAGCCCAGGAGTTGGAGGTTGCTGTGAGCTGTGATGCCACAGCACTCTACCCAGGAGGACAGCTTGAGGCTCTGTCTCAAAAAAAAAAAAATCAATAGGAAGAAATTGGTTCTTTTTTCTTTCTTTTTTTTTTTTAGAGTGCTGTGACATCATAGCTCACAGCAACCTCAAACTCTTGGGGTCAAGTGATCTTCTTGCCTCAGCCTCCTGAATAGCAGGGACTACAGGTGCCTGCCACAATGCCTAGCTAGTTATTCTTTTCTTTTTTTTTTTCCTGAGATAGAGCCGCAAGCTGTCACAGTGGGTAGAGTGCTGTGGCATCACAGCTCACAACACCCTCCAACTCTTGGGCTTAAGCAGTTATCTTGCCTCAGCCTCCC
>CAUYTI010061278.1:0-30392 GCA_963575145.1 Galago senegalensis | reverse complement strand
TCAAGCTATCCCCCTGGGTAGAGTGCCATGGCATCACAGCTCATAGCAACCTCCAACTCCTGGGCTCAAGCGAGTCTCCTGCCTCAGCCTCCCAAGTAGCTGGGACTACAGGCACCCGCCACAACGCCTGGCCATTTTTTTGGTTGTAGCCATCATTGTTGTTTGCAGGCCCAGGCTGGGGATTCAAACCCGCCACCTTAGGTGTATGTGGCTGGCGCCTTAGCCACTTGAGCCACAGGCGCGAGCCAAGACTTTGTTTCTTACAAAAAAAAAAAAAAAGAAGAAGAAAAAACTATGTGTTTAAGGAAAAAAGACACCATGGCAACAACTGTGGATTCTTTAATATGAACAAGATATTACCATTAAATTTATCAGGTATAAAAACATTGAAGTTACTTTTTTAATAACAGCCTCATCAGTTAGGTTAGAGGTGCATCTTGAGGTATTTATAGGAGCAAAAAAGCCCAATAATTTCTAGAATTCCCTTTACAACATTCCAGGAAAAAAAAAAATAAGGCCTGGAAAACACATGAGGCAAGATTAACAAAAATGTTAAATAATGAAGCTGGATGATAGATCATGGACACTGATTTTATGTTACACTCTGATTTTGCATATGTTTGACAATTTCTGTAAGGAAAATAAATTTTCAAAGTTGTATTCTGGAAGATAAAATTGACAATAGGTCGGAGGCCTGTTCTGTTCAAACATAAGCCATTCAAGGCTTTTGATTAAGCAAAGAAATACCAACTAAACACCTGGATGAAAGGCGCTCCGTGAGACTCACCCGCCCCAGAAGCCAATAGCATAACTGCAGAGCCAGACAGCGCTCCCAGGCCCAGCGGCCTGGCAACCTGGGGACCTGGTGACCATGGGGCTTTACCTGCAGTGCTCCTTGAAGCGGCACTTCCCCTCCAGGAAGAACGGGCAGGGCTTCAAGGACTTGTGCGTAGGGTAGAGGTACAGCACCCGTACCCCTGCGGAGCCGTCGGCCGCCTCCTCGGCCCCCACGACCATGGCGCTGTGGTACTCCAGGGTGCCCCATGAGCTGTAGTAGGGTGCGTTCACCTTCCTCCCACTCAACCCTTCCTCGTCGTCATTGTCATCGTCGTCACTGTCCTCTGCCTCTTCCTGCCCACCTTTGGAGGGCTCTGGCCCTGACTCCGTTTTAGGCACAGTCTCCAGTTCTCCCCCAAGGGCTGCTGACCCCTCCACCACCTCAGCAACAGCCTTCTGGAAAGGCAGGTAGTCGGCATCGTCCTGGGCCGGGTGCTGTCCATCCAGGGCAGCCAGCAGCTTGCTCTTCCGGATGGACACCAGGCTTGCCTCAGTGAGCTCGATCAGCTCCTTCAGATCCCCCTGCAGCTGGAGCAGGTCCGCCTGCTCGGATGGGTCCAGGCCGGCGCCCAGGGCCAGCTCCACCTGCTGCAGCTGTGCATGGTAGGTCTGCAGCGCCGTCTCCAGGTTCTCCTCGTCCATTCTGTGAAAGGGACGCTGGTTTCCCCGGGACGGCAGGGGCGGGTTCGTGGGTCTCTGGATCCTGGGAAAGAAGCTGCGGGACCCGAGCTACGAGGAAGAGAAGCCACGTGAGCCCGGATCGGCTGCCTTATTCGAGTGGAACATGTCACCAAGTCCTCCCAACAGCCTGCGCGAACAAAAGCAGAACACAGAGGAAGCAACCCCCCGGGGAAAGGCCAGCCTGGCCCGTCAGCCCGGCTCTACCCCCTCGAGCTCTGTGTTCTCCTCCCCAAGCCGCCCGGCCCTGCGCGGCCGTCCGGGACCTGCCCCAGAGCCCTCTCCTCGCGCCGGCCCAGCCCGCCGGCCCTCAGCTCCCTCAAACGTGCGGACGCCCGAAGGAGGGCGCCGCCCGGCTCCTCCTAGACCAGGCCTCGCCCAGCCCGGGCCCCGACCCCGCACACCGCGGCCCGCCTTTCCCGCGACGGGTTCCGACTCCGCGCGGCCACCCAGCCGCCGCCATAGAGAGCCCGCCGGCCTCACCGGCTAGAGCGGCCCGGCGCCCCCTTCCGCCCTCTCTGCCGGCCAGCACTTCCTCCCTCGCCGTCGCTGCCGGAAGTGCCCGGCGCAAGGGCTGCTGGAACGCTGCGCGCAGTGGCCGCTGGGACGTCGCTCCGCCTCTGCTGTTGTGTCCAGCCAGCGTCCCGTCAGGCACCGCGCGGGGTCAATGGGAGTAGGTTCCGCGGCGACTCTGAGGCGCGGCCGGCGCAGGTAGGCCGGAGGCTGTGTGGCGGGGCGGGCCTGAGCGGCGCCCAGGACTCAGGGAAGCGCGGGGGTCTGTTTGCGAGCTCTGGTCCTGGGTCCTGCCGCGGGAGCCTGTCCCCACCCCGCCCCACCGGCCTCCACACTCCACCTCTGGTCCGCTGCGGGAGCGGCGGGCCCGCGGCAAACCCGCCCTGTATCCGCCCCCAGATGCTCCTGCCCCTTGGGAGAGACGGGTGACGGGTCCGCCCGAACGCCCGCACAGGCTGCTGACCTGCGCCGGTCGCTGACTGCCCCGAGGCTGAGCGCACCCTGGGTCCGCAAGCAAGGGGCGGGCAGGGACGCGTTCACTCCATACCCTTTGCCAGCGAGCTCCGGGGGGTGGTGTGCTGTAGCGGTGTCTTTAGAGGAGGGACCAGAACGGATTTATGTTGGGAAAGATCAGAGTCGCTGCTGTGAGCAGAACGACTGGGAGTAGCTATCTGGGAGCAGTTACGGAGACTTCTCACAGTGTGGACGTGGAACAGGACAAGGAGTAGGAAAGGCCCCCAGGGCAGCCACTGTTCAGTATGGCGGGAGGTGGGGTTCGTGCGGGCTGCCCCATGACCATGCCGTCTCAGGTGCCCAGGGCAGGATGTACACACTACTGTCAGGCTTGTACAAGTACATGTTCCAGAAAGACGAGTACTGCATCCTGATCTTGGGCCTGGACAATGCAGGGAAGACGGTAGGTACCCTCCCCACGTGGTCCACCTTTGTGTTTTATACCATTCGTTGCCTGTCCACTGCCCAGACAGAATCTAAACTTTTCTTTAGACCATAGTGGAACAGTTTTTTTGTTTCTTTTCTTTCTTTTTTTTTTTTTTTAAGAATAGGCTTGAGAAGGGTTTTTGGGAAAAGTGCCCCAGTCCCTACCTTATGCATCTCTCTCCCTCTCTCTTCAGACCTTCCTGGAACAGTCGAAAACCCGGTTTAACAAGAACTACAAAGGGATGAGCCTATCCAAAATCACCACCACCGTGGGTCTAAATAGTAAGGGGGTACTTTAGAACTGTGGGTTTAGGGCCCTGAGGATGCCGTGATGTTCACAACCCAGCTGCCGGTGGCCAGAGATCTGTCTGCCAGGCCTCTAACCATGCCACCTCAGAGCAGCACCAGACTGGTTGGCTCCATTCTCTAGGGCAGCCATTCTCAACCTGTGCGTTGCAACTCACAGGAACTGTATTAGAGGGTCGCAGCATTAGGAAGGTTGAGAACCACTTCTTTGGTAGATCTGGGACTTGGTGTGTTCAGGCCTAAAACTGTACATTTTCCCTTTTCTCTTTCCAGTTGGCACAGTGGATGTGGGAAAGGCTCGCCTCATGTTCTGGGATTTAGGGGGTCAAGAAGAGCTGCAGTCCTTGTGGGATAAGGTAAGCTGGGCCCCAGGTATGTTTCTTGGAGGGCACCGCCTACATCCCTCATCACTGGTGCCTTTTCTTTCCAGGTGGTGCCCTTTGGCTCCTTTCTCCTCAGCAGCTTCTATTACCCATTTGTTCCTGAGTTTCTTCCCAGTCCTATCCCAGGTTTCTGAATCACTCCCTGTTTTGTCTTGGCCAAACTCACAGAGTTGCCCCAAAAGTAACAACAGGGGAGTTTACTATGAGGGAGTACCCCTAACCATCCCAAGATGGGACTGGTTGGGATTCTAAGGAAAGAATTGCTGAATGCCAGAACGATCTGGTCAGAGCATTTATTGAAGAAACTCATTTAGAGACTGCTGCAGCACACCCTTGGTGGACAGTCAGAGGAAGGACGTTTTATCTGGCTGTGTCTGTAGCAAGGGGCTCAGGGGGTGACATTTATGAGGGCTTAAGGGATGTGGTTCAGGGCTGAGGCTGGTTTCTTTCAATGTTTTGGGTGCTAAGCTAACCACTTTTTTTTTTTCCCTGAGACAGAGTCTAACTATATCACCCTCGGTAGAGTGCCATGGCCTCACAGCTCACAGCAACATCAAACTCTTGGGCTTAAGCGATCCTCTTGCCTCAGCCTCCCAAGTAGCTGGGACTATAGGTGCCTGCTACAATGCTTGGCTACTTTTTGTTGCAGTTGTCATTGTTGGTTTGCTGGCCCAGGCCGGGTTTGAACCCACTGCCTTTGGTGTATATGTCTGGCGCCATAACCACTGTGCTATGGGCACTGAGCCAAGCTAAACATATTTTTTTGTTTTTAAAGATAAAAGTGTTGTGGCGTCACAGCTCACAGCAACCTCCAGCTCTTGGGCTTAAGCAATTCTCTTGCCTCAGCCTCCCAAGTAGCTGACTACAGACACCCACCACAATGCCCAGCTATTTTTTGTTGCAGTTTGGCTGGGCTGGGATCAAACCTGCCACCCTCAGTATATGGGGCCAGTGCCCTACTTACTGAGCCACAGGCGCCTCCCCAAGCTAAACACTTTTATAAGTGCCTGGGAATGTATAAATCTTTGGCTCAGGTTTGAACCTACAGAAGAAAACTTAGCTGGTCACGTCACCTAGCAGTCAGGGGACTCTCTGTTTTTTGGTCAGGCAAAGAGAAATAGTGTGGGAACTTTGAAGACCCTCCATTCCCCTGGAAATGAGAACACACTTGCTTCCTTTCAGCTTAGAGGTCACCATAGGCTGCAGGTGTAAGTAGCAAAGATCAGATGTGGGGAAGGCACAAAGCCTACATCCCCTCGTATTTTTAGCATAACATCCGTTCTTCCATGGTGAGGTTTTTTGCGTCCACGGGAGGATATCTTTAGAGCTTGACTGCAACTTTCTCCTTGCTGATTAAGGTTTTGGGTGTTTCTGAGATCCCAGGTTGGTTCCCCTTTCCCTATCCACCCCAGGCTGGAGTTTGTCACCATCTTTGCCCATCCAGGCACTGAGCAGGGCAGACCCAGCCCCTTCCCTCAATTGGCCTGCTGGGTCTGGTGCAGCCCAGTGCTGGGAACACAGACACCTTGGCTGCCCTGACACTAGTTGCTGTGTTTAGAACTGAGTGCCCAGATCCTGATTTATATTTTGGTCTCAGTTACCTTTTCCCGGGTCCCTCAAAGTATCCCCTCTTGCCTTGACTTCTAGCCAATAAGGCTGCTCTTTTCTGTGGCCAAAAGGTTTTTGATAGCTCCTCTGTGGCCACTTGAGTCCACCAGGACAAGCCAGGTCAGGGCCTGCTTGTTCAAATGGCAGATGTATTAGGTCATGACAGACGGTGATGTTCTTGTCATAGGCCAGGGTCTTAGGCACAGACACTGAGACAGAGGTTAGGGTATGGAATGTATCCTGGAGATGGGTGCCAGGAAGGTAGTGGGTCGGGGCAGAAAAGAGGTCACTTGGGCAGATGAGTTGTTGGGGCTGTGGATGGCTGAGGGAAGCTGCTATTCCCACTCCTGGTTCTTGGACATTGCATCCTTGTATGGAGCCCAGTGTCATAGGGTTGACTCTAGCTAGAGGGGCCTTGTTCTGGGGCCTCAACCTCAGCAGTGCTATTCCATGGGGACACAACGGCTAGCCTAGCCCTGGACAGCATCCAGGTATATGGGGCACATGCTAAAACATCAGCCCCTAGGGCCTTTGCTGTGACAGGAGGCTCCTAGGCTGACTTAGGTGTAATGTAGTCCTGCATGCTGGCACCTTATGCTTGGGGAGCTCCCACTGCTGCAGGAGAGACAGACCCAAGGTACTCTGATCTCCATGGATAGCACCCTACTGGCCACAGCCACACTGCTACTCTCAGGCCAGGTGCTTGGCAATGGCTTTTCAGCCTTGGTGAGTGGAACCTGTCCAGTTTGGCCTATGTCCGTTGTCCAGCATCACTGTTAGGCCAGCCCAGGTTGCTTCATTTCTTTTTTTTTTTCCCCCGTTTTTAAGTCTCACTTTGTCACCCTCAATAGAGTGCGGTGCCATCACAGCTCACAGCAACCTCCAGCTCTTAGACTTAGCTGATTCTCTTGCCTCAGCCTCCTGAGTAGTTGGGACTATAGGTGCCCACCACAATGCCCAGCTATTTTCTTTTCTTTTTTTTTTTTTAATATTCAGATATTTAATAAATATTTTTGCATGGTATGATCATGGAGATTTAAAGTAGCCCAGCAATGAGTCTATGAGAAAAAGTGACAAGGTAGGAACACATTTATTACATTTTACAAGATTAAAATTACAAAATTTGAGTGTGAAAAGGCAAGATTTAATTGTTGGGAAAAATTCATCTTCCACAGTACCAGTCAAGATAGCCATCACTTTGTCAGCCACCTTCTCAGCTTCTTGGGGTCCAGCTATTTTCTTGTTGCAGTTTGGCCGGAGCCGGGTTTGAACCCACCACCCTTGGTATATGGGGCTGGTGTCCTGCTCACTGAACCACAGGCACCACCCAGGTTGCTTCATTACTAATGGACACCCTGGTGGGCCCCATGTCTACTCTTTACCTCCTAGAGCTGGTTACCTCTGTGTCGGACTTGTTTCCTGGCTGGAAAAGTTCCTGTGGGGGATACCTGACACAGGGTTTCCTCCCCACTCTGGGGGTATAGGTGCAAGAGATTGTCTCATTCAAGGCTAGGTACCAGGCAGTATGCCCCAAGGTTCTGGAGAGCTGGCAGGCTGCACATCTTAGGGGATGTGTGTCACTGCACAGTGACTACTAGTTCGTCCTACCCAGTCAAAGTCAGATTCAGGTCTCTGGGTGCTCATGCCAGGGTAGGAGAGTAGGCCTATCCCTGAGAAGTGACCAGCACATGCTTTTCTCTGCTCCAGATGGACACAGGTAGTTTCCCGTGTTCTTTTCTGGTTGGGACAGAAACTCACTGGCTCAGGTCTCATGCCCAAGACCATGTGGGTCTGTCCACTGGGCACCACTGTAGTGACTCCATTGCTGTGAATGAGCCCAGGACCCAGTCCAGCCTTCAGGGCTGAGCTAGGCAGTGCTGGCCCCATCCAGATAAGGAGAGATTGTTGCTCAGCCAACACTGGGCCTGCCCCTCAGTGGCACCTGTCAGGCTTGCCGTCTGTGTAGCTATACTTGCCTAGGCCCAGGGGCCTGCATGAGGCCTGAACAGCACATTTCCCCTGTGGGGACAAGGCTGTAGTCTAGGATCCGCCAGCCCCAAGCCCTGTGTTTCTGTGGCTATTAGGCCAAAGGGCACAAGGTTCTCAGGAGAATCCCCTAGAAGCGGGCAGAGAAAAGCTGATCACTCCTGTCAGGGCAGCATACCTTTTTTCAGAAGTCTGGGGGTACCTGCACCCCTGGTCCTCCATCCTTAGAATGCATCTGGTTGAGGGGTGCCCTTATTCTTTGAGTCACACCCCTGTGGTGACTGAGTCCATGCTGCCCTCTACCTTTCTCATCTTCTCCTGGGCCCCTTAGAGCAGCTATGCCCTGGGGCCTGGCCATGTTGGCCCCAGGCAGGGTGGCAGCAGCAGCCCCAGCTCCTGCTCCTTCCTCCTAGTACTATGCAGAGTGCCATGGTGTCATCTACGTCATTGACTCCACTGATGAGGAGAGGTTAGCGGAATCCAAGCAAGCATTTGGTGAGTGGCCTGGCTGCTTGCAGAAGGAAGGGAGGTCTTGGGCCGTGTGAGCAGTGGTGAGGAGTTGGGGGAAGGGGTCAGGTCCGGTTTGAACATCCCATGGCCTTGGAGGGGGTCAGGCCCAGCTCCTGCTGACAACATACTGCCCTGGTGTGCAGGGGGGTGGGCACGCGGGATGCTGGGAGTAAGGTGCTGTCTCTGCCTTCTCCCAGAGAAGGTGGTGACAAGTGAGGCCCTGTGCGGTGTCCCTGTTCTCGTGCTGGCCAACAAGCAGGATGTGGAGGTAAGCGAGCCCCAGCTACTCACTGCAGGGCTCACCTAACTCAGCCCAGACCAAGGTCTCCTCTGGGCATAGAGGTCTCCAGGTGATTGTGAGCAGAAACCTCATCACTGCTTCCCAGCTGGGCCTCACACATGTTGTGAAGGTCACTGGGACCTGCCCCTACCACCACCCAGGCCTTGGACCTCAGTGTACCATCTCAGAGCCCACTCTAAGGGATGGGGGCTGGAGGGTGGTCGCTATGATGCCTATTTTCTAAGTGACCCTTGTGGTGGAGCCATGTGTGGACTTGGTGACCAAGCTCTGGGTCCCGCAGCCATTGTGGCCACCATGTAGAAAACCCTGGCCAAGTTCTGCCTCAGTCATTTCCTCTCCTTCCCTGGGCCTGCCCCTCAAAGTCTTACCTCCTTAGACTTGCCTGTCTATCCCTGACATCAAGACTGCCTTCAGTGACTGCACTGTCAAGATTGGCCGGCGGGACTGCCTGACCCAGGCCTGTTCTGCTCTCACAGGGTAAGTGGTCTTTACTCCTGGGGGCCTGGGGCCAAGGGCACCCTCTCATGTGCTCTGTCTCCACAGCAAGGGGGTACGCGAGGGCATCGAGTGGATGGTGAAGTGTGTCATCCGGAATGTCCACCGGCCACCGCGGCAGAGGGACATCACGTAGGCGCACTGGCCTGCTCTTGGGCAGCTCATCTGCATGTGCTGGAGGAGGGGGCTTCCTGCTGGCCCCTGTGCCACCAGCCCTGGGGTTGGGCTTGTTTTGCTTTGTGATTCTTTGTGCTTTGTGTTCCTGAAAGACATATTTCCTCTTGAGTCTGGAGCAGTAGAGGCATCCAGGGCTTCTGTGGGTTGGGGGGAGTGGGGTGGTGGTACTGGGGGGCTCTCGGGAGCCCCCAGGCTGCTCTGTCCAGGCTACCTGAGGAGGTGGCCATGTGTCCAATGCTCACTGGGCTCTGCCCCTCTGCCCCTGGAGGTGGTCTGCCCTTGAGGGGCCAGCTGGGCCCAAGGTTCTGACCCAGCCTCAGAACAGGGCTGGGGAGACTGCTTGTGAAGACAACTGCCCTATACTGGCTGGGCATAGCCTCATTGTTACCCCCTGGAGAGGTGATGATTGGGGGGTGGGGTGCTGGTGCTGGTGTTTCATATGTGCCCTGTGCAGATTGGCTGTTATTTATGGGGCATAGAGCCTTCCCGCTGCCAAGTGCCTATGGCCAGCTAAGACAGCACCCTGGCTCCCACTAGGCCAAGTCCTCAGAGCAGGTAGTGGGGTCGCCTTGGGGACAGTGGAGGTACCTAACCATCCCCACCCCTAGCCCCTTGTGGTGGGGACAAGGATCCTCAGAGTCACCCCACACAGCACAGCCCCCTGCCCCTGATGCAGGAGGGCCCTCTAAGACAGTGTGGCAGAGGGCTGGCAGGAAGCTTATGTGCAGAACTGTCCAGCCAGCTCCCATCTATCCCTTCCTCTGGGCCCCCAAGGGGCAGGTGAGCATCTTGGCAGTCATGGTCTTCAGGGCACACCCTTCTCATAGACTTGGGAAGTGCAGAGGCCCAGAGGCTCCCCCCGCAAGGCTTGGGTGGGTGTGACACCTCCTGCTGTGACTCATAGTGGGTATAGAGGGGTCTGCAGTAGGCCCCAGTTGCTCTGGGTAGGTCTGAAGTGGAAAGAAAAGGCCTCATTTCAGGAAGCCCAGGGGGAAGTCTTTGGCTGATCCCCTCTTGAGAAATCCCTGAGTGGGAGGCTCCAGGTGGAGTGGGTGAGCACCTTGAGCTCAGGCACCATGCTGGCTGTTGTCTGTACTATCCCAACCTCTAGTAAGTAAACTGGAGGTATCCCCCCTCCATGTGCCACAACCAGTAGGAGGGACCACCAGCACCAGGCCCCTTGCAATGGCCCTTGCTGGGGGTGGGTTGGGGCATGCTTCTGGCCAGAAAACTGGGGGCCTGGGGTGAGACTTCTACCCAAGTGTTCCGCTGGTGTAGCCCCACAACAGGGGTACAACCAATGTTACAAATGGCCTTATAAAAATAAACTTTTAATAAGTTCCCCTTTAAAAAAGCTTTCTGAAAGAGGGGCCACACTCAGTGCATGGGGAGGAAACATGCGTGGATACTCTGCTCCAGCCCTGGCAATTGCACCCTGCACATACAACAGCTGTGCTACCAGCGCCCCATGGAGTGCTGTGACACCGCAGTGCCACAGTCACTGGAGCCCCTTAAAGGAGACATCTGGAAGATCACAAAGTTGATGAGTACATGCTCCCACTCAGGCCCTGCGAAGAGGGTTGGAGCAAGGCAGGGGCTTGGGTCACTCAGGTGCTCTGCTTTCTGGGCTCTGGGGAGTTCACAGAACAAAAAGGAATCCCTGTGTGCTAAGCAGGTGAGTGCATTGGAGCTACACAGGGGCGGTGGTGGTGGTGGTGCAGTGGAAGAAAAATAAGCCAGCAGGGAGCTGCAGGATGTCTGGCTGGGGCAGCAAATCCAGGCCAGAATGGGCAGTGAGACTAGACTTGACCTAACACTGATAGTGTTACTTAACCTCTGTTTACACACTCCAACTGTATTCTCTGTAGACCTCAGTTTCCTAATGTTGAGGAAGTAGTCACCTTCCTCTGAGGTGGCTGGGAAGACTGGGAGAATGTGCTGTGTGTCTAGCCTATATCCTAACATTTGGCCACCTCTGAGGGGGCTAGACTGTGGGCACCTCATGACCCTCTTACTCCAGGTCTAGACTCCTGAGGGACAGAAGGGGCACAAGCTGATCTGGCCAGCCCTCTTTGTCCCCAGGCTCACCCCACTCCCCAGGGCCAGCCGAGCAGGAAGCCAATGCAGTTACTGCATAGGCTGTCCTGGGAAGAGCCAGAGCTGAGTAGTTGTGGTGAGGATGGCAGTGCTGAGCTGGAGCTGCTGGCCTAGAAGATGCCTGGGGGATACAGCTGGGCACTGTTCTGGCCTAAGGTGCCTGACAGAGGCAAGGGAGATGAGAGCAGGGTTATGGGAGTCTGGGGTATCCTTGCTCAAGGTTCCCCCTCACACACATACCTTTTCCAGGCTCCCCTCTTCCCCACGCCCCATCCCAGTACCAACCCCAAGCAATCACATTGGTGCCAGGTGGACATGGTGTGTTTTCCAGGCAGAAGCCAGCATGTGTGAAAAACCCAGGGTGGCAGTGGCAGGCGCAGTTGTGGGTGGCATGGCACAGCTGCACCGCCTCCTTGTGCTCCCCAAGAGAACAGTGTAGTAGTGGCACAGGGAGCATATGCTGCACATCATGGGGCTATCCCGGTGGCATGGCTCCTGCACAAAGGTGCCTGGGGGGGGGGAAGCATTTGGTGCATGCCAGCCACTCATGTCACCACCCTGCCACAGATAGGTGGGCATATCTACTGCCCTGTGCATAGCCAGAGCCAGCAACAAACCTGGTCTCTCTGATGCCTTGTGTCCTTGGCTGGAGCAAGAAGAGCATGGCTCAGTAGGGACTTGGATACATGGCCCAGTCTACTCAACACACAACCTCCCCAGCCTGCTGGGAGAGGACCCCAAGTGTTCCCTGGCACCCTAGGCTAGCTAGGTCCTACTCTACCTGCCTCTTCCCATGTGCATTAGCTCCAGCAGCCTGGCAACGTATATGGGTAGCAGGCCAGCCTTGCCACGCCCCTCCCCAGCCTCTAGCTGCCTCTGCCAGGAGCAAGTTCTGTGAGGGGCCTTAGGAACCTGGGAAATATCCTCCCCAGGGCCTGCTCCTGTCCCAACGACCAGGGCATGGCAGCCCAGGGTAGAAGTGGGGGAACCCTGGGTTCCCCTTCAGTTGTGAGAGCCCAGCAGGGCTCAGTTCTCCTGGGGTAGGGGGTGCTGGAGCAACACCCCATCCTCCCACATGCCCTCAAATCCCACTACCAGACTCAGGCATAGAGACACTGTCCTGGGCACTGCCACAAGTTTATTAGACCTATCCTCTAATTAAAAGTCAGCACATGTCCATATGGGCTCCCCTCCTGGCTCAGCTGAGATGCCCCTGGGAAACCAATCATAAACCAAATGCTGGAGAAGCCCCTTCCTTTCCCAAAGCCAGGGCTCTGCAGTAAGGCCCAGAGCCTACACCAGTTTCAGGAAGAGCTCTGGGCCCTGCCCCTCTGCAGCCTGTACTGGGCCTGGCAGGCAGGCACCAGGCCTTGTTGGGTAGGCTCAGCCCACACCAGAGCTGGATGGACAAGTGTTACAGCCACGGTGGTGGTGACCCGAGGATTTCCTTGAGGGGCTCACTGGGGCTCTAGCCAGAAGACCTGCGTGAGGCTTTGCTTCCTGGAGGTGGCATGGCACGCTGGACATGTCCTAGAGATCTGTGGAGACACCCAGGCTGCTGGACATTCCTGCCAAGCACCACCAGCAGGCTGAGGGCCATCCCAAGCCCACCCCCTTGGGCAATGCCCAGCAGGGGCTCCTGGGGGCCAGGTGCCAACCTGGAGGTGCCGCTGCCAGCAGGCCTGGCAGCGGTGGAAGTCGCAGGAAGGGCACTGGAAGAGCACCGTGTTCTTGGCCCTACAGCCCTGACATGGGAAGCTTGCTGCAAGTGGCCTACAGTGAGCACCTGCGGCTTGCTGCTGGAGGCTGCCCCTCCCACAAGGCTCACCCAGTGCAGACTGCCCGTAGGATGCACCAGGCCCTGCTGCACCGTTGAGCCCTGAGTCCCCAGCCGGCTTCTGTCCGAGAAAGGACAAGATCTTGCTCTTGGCTGTCCCAGTTTTCTCCGACTGTGAGGGCCCTGTAGAAAGAAGTGAGTCCAGGGGGTGCCTGGTGCTTCACTGCCACCCAACCCCCAGGGATACATGGGATGGGGGTGCCAGAAGCACGCAGGCATGCCCCTACTTGGCTGCGGAGGCTGACAGACAAACTCAGGAGGCACAGCAGGGCTTTCCTGGGGTCCCAACGACCCTTTGTCTGTGCTTGGGGAGGGCAGGCCAGTCAGGTCCCTGCACATCTCCAAGAAGCGCGGCTTGTGGTGTGGACGCACGAACATGCCAAACCCTGTGGGGAACTCCACTTAGGCCTGGGACAGCATCCTGCCTCATCCCCTGACCCACACTGCTGTGGGGAGCTCCACTCAGGCCTGGGACATCACCCCACCTCATTCCCTGACCCACACCACTGTGGGAAGCTCCACTCAGGCCTGATGAGCTCCACCTCATCCCCTGACCCACACTGACTGGCTGCCCCAAGGTCACTTGCTCTGCAGCAGCGAGAAGTCTTCGGGTCTTGCAGTGGTCAGTGCAGCCAGCACAGCCAGCACCTTGTTGAGGTCATCGTCCTTTTTATAGGCTCTCAGCGCGGTCAGAAGCTGGCTACAGCCTGCAGACCCCAGGGCCCTGTGGGCATCGGCCAGGTAGGTCCTCACAGCACGCTGGCCCCGCTTCTCTGTTCTGGGTCCTGCTTGTGGACAGCAGCTGGAGTCTCCTGGTGAGACAGGAAGCACTGTCAGGGTCTAAGGCCCAGAGGGTTCTGCACCCCTCCACCTCCATGCTGCTTAGGACAACAGGGGTGTAGGACAAGCACAGGCCCCAGTCCTCCCATTGTGGTCTTCAGCTCCAGTGGTGGGTCTGGCTCAAAGGCTGAGGCCAAACTGAAGTTTGAGCCCCTTCAAGGCCCCAGAGAAGATAGAAGCCAGGTACCTGTGCAGGGTGGCCTGCTGGTTAGGTAGGGGCCACCCTGGTTCAGGTGCTCTCTGGAATCCAGCTGCCCAGCTACATCTGTGGACAGGGTCAGCTTAGGATCAGGCTCTGTCCTTCCTGAAAAAAACAAAACATAAAAGACCAGATGGTTGGCTAGTGAGGTCCTGGGAGGTTCCCCCGAACCCCAACTGGGGGTAGACCAGGCCTCACAGCAGGGAACCCGCAGAGGTGAAGCAAGATGGGGACTTGGGGGCACCTCCTGCCAGGCTGCCCACTGAGAGCAGTTACTCCCACCTCTGGAGGTGCAGGTTCAACTAGATTTAGAAACAGACGTAGGGAGCAGGAGGGGACAGATGTCTAGTGGCCCAAGCCCTTGGCATGTGCCAAGTGATGCCTCAGGTGCATGCAGGTTTCTCCTGGGAGGTCTGTGCCACAACCCCAGCACCCAAGGTGCCACCCTGACTTCTGAATCTGAGTGTCAGGGTCCCGCCAGGGGCCGCCTCACCACTGGGGTCCAGGGCTAACTGTGCCCACTGCCGTCGAGAAAGGCTGTGCTCAGGCCGGTAGCCGCAGCCTCGGCCTGTCAACTGGACACACATTTCCTCAAATTGTTGCTTGTGGTGGGGCCGCACAAACTGGTAGAAGCCTGTCAGGGAGGGGTGTCCAGGGCTGTGGACTGGGGGCTCTGAGGCACACAGGTTGCCCATCTGATGCTTCTCTCAGGAGCAGGGACAAGCCTGGGCCCTGGTTCCTGCCTGGTTCTTCCAAGCAGACCCCTCCCCTACAGCTTTAGTACTGCCCCTGGGCACAACCTCTGGCACATGGCACCTTGAAGCAGGCTATGCTTCTCAGGGTCCTCGGCAAAGAGAGGGCTGATGGAGGCTGCCAGGGCTGCAAAGTCATCAGAGCCCTTGTAGTCTTGCAGGGCCTGGGTGAAGGTGTTGAAGTTGGCCTGGCTCAGTACCTCCTTCACGGCTGCCATGAAAAGCCTGGCTTTACCCATCTGTGTGCCAGCTGCTGGTTCCTCCTGTGGTACACAGGCCCAAGGCTGCTGTCAGGTCCAGCCTCGTCTGCTGGGTCCCCAAACTGTGGTGGGAGCATGGCTAGGGCTCCCTGGAATAGTGGGCTATGGGGCCCAGGGTTACACTAGACAGCTTAGAGGCTGGAGGGACCCATGTGTAACTTCAGTGTAAAATGGCCACACTCTGCTCCCCACAGCTTGGAGAGCAGCAAGAGGCACTGGGCTGGTGTTCTCCCTCAAGCTAGGAGTCCTGGGAGGCTTGTCCCCCAGCTCCTCCTTCTAGCCTCCTGCCCCAAAGTAGTACTGCTGACATGTGGGGAACAGCTCAGGGTGATGCGTTCTCAACATGCAATACCCACCTCTCCTGTACACCCAGGCTGATAGGAAACACAGGGACCAAGGCAGTAAAGGTCCAGGAATCCCCCACTCCTGTCCCCATGTGGCCTCTGGCAGGCCCAGGCCCCTCTGCAGCCAGCCCATTTCCTGGACGCTGCCTTCTTCTTCCCAGATGGTGAGAGACATGGACAACAGATACCACGCTTGGGGCTTTCCAGCAGGTAGGGTCTTCCTGGCTTAGGTGTCTGCCTCTTGACCACTAGGATTGGCTGCACCTTCCCACATGGGGCAGGTCAGTGTCCATACTCTAGTGAGAAGTGGGGCCCAGGTCCAGTGCTGCCCACCATAGGTGGGGAGGCTATGGCCAAATGCAGGTCCCAAACCAAACATGTCCAAGCCTAGACTGGACTCAGGCTAGGAAGAGGACACCTAACACTTGCATAGGGGCTGCAAATGTTGAGGCCCTGGGTCAAGTCAGCCTGGAAACCAGCTCCTGAATGTGGCCTCCCTAATTCTGGGCTGGCCCACACCCCTGCATGGCCGGAGTCCACAAGCCACTAGTGCCAAGAGCCAGACCCCATGAGTATGTGAGTGGCCAGCACATACTGCAGGATGGCTCACATACCAGGCAGCTGACCAGTCTGACTTTCTTCCTCCCTCCTCTCTGTTCATCTGCAAGCCTCTTCTCACACCGGATGGGCAGGGTGCAGCTGCCATGTGCCTGTGGAGGATATAACTGTGGTCCCAACCCTCATCTTCAGGGGCCTCAAAGCACCTATGGCACCCACCTAGTCCACAGAGGAAGATGGGGCCCTGGGGCTTCAAGGACCCTGACCAGCAGCCTGGAGAGAGGTTCCAGGTGGGAGGAGGTCAGTCATACAATGAGGCCTCCAGGGGACAGTGCCACAATTCAGCCCCTTTTCCAAGTTATGCCACCTACCCCGTAGGAGCAGGGTCAGGGACAATTTCATAACTGAGGGGACTGAAAAAAAGGGGACAAGGCGCCTATTGTCAGCACCTAGGGCTTACTCCAGGGGCCCATAGAACAGAAAGGAGAGCAGAAAGGGGAAAGGCTCCCAGCAGAAAGGCAGGGAGAAAGCTTCAGAGGAAGCCTCAGGTATTATGAGCTTGTGAGCAAAAGCCTCAGGAAGAGAACAAACTTGGGGTTCCACCCATAGCTCAGGCCTGGAGAAAGGATAGCCTGGGGCACTGAAGGTGTCAGGGGTCACCAGACCTTCAGTGCACTAGGCCAAGGTAACCTGCAGGAGGCACCAGGAGAGACGCCAGGCAGGGTGGGGGGCACCAGCTAAAGGCCTAGGGTCCTGCCTGGGAACCGGCAGCTGGGGTGAGGAAAGGTAGAGGGCTTGAGGCAGAGCCGGGTGGGGCGGAGGGCACACAGGAGAGTCCGGCAATCTGCCCAGAAGGGGATTCACAGGAGTGAGAGGGGAGGTGCCCAAGCCAGACGGGTGGGGCTTGGCCTGGCCTCAGGGAAGGATGGTTTGCATCCACACCGAGCCCCATACCTCCTCTGCAACAGCATGGGCCTTGGCCTCAGGCCCCTGGCCCTGCTGCTCGCTATACTCCAGGGCGGCCAGCAGCCCTGTGGGTCTCCGCTGGGTGTGGACTGGCTCCTGCTCATATTCCACACATAGGCTGCTCTCGGGGTCCCTGGGAGCTGGTGACCCTGCAGGAGCGCCAGTGTGAGCAACCAAGCCCATTGGGGAGGCCAAGGGGGGGGGACCCATTATGCCAGGTGAACTGCTACCCCTTGCCCCTCACCCACCTGAGGGCCTCTGCTTTAGACTGGGGATGTGTAGGTCCAGACTCTTAGCTTTCCTGGTAGGGAGGCAGGGCCCCGGACATGTGGCCACCCTGACAGCACGCTCTCCCTCACCCAGACTTGGGGCCACAGCCAGAGGAGCTAGAACCTGGGGGGATGGCACTGGCACCTGCAGAATCATAGGGCAGGTGAGGCCCCTGCCTATTTCCAGCTCCTCCAGGGATAGCACCCAGCCCCCACCCTGGGTAAGCCATGATGTCCCAGCCAGCTGGGCACTTGGAAGCTCACAGTTTTCTGAGCAACACGGAAGAACTGGGCCACATCTCGGATCATGGGGCCAAAGCTGTCATACACTTTGACGTGAGGTCGTACCCAGGAGGGTAGCTGGGCTCTGGCATCAGCATAAGCAAACCTAGAAGGTGGCATGGCCCCTCAGCCCCTTTTCTCTACCGTACAGCCCACTGTGGCTCAGTGCTCAACTCACCCAGGGAAGGAAGACCCTCGTTCACAAGAAGAGCCCCCAGGCCCAGAGAGGCTGCTAGGGAAATGGGAGCACCCCAAGAAGGAGGGCCCATGGGTCCAGAAAGGGACTGGACCCAGCAAGGGGGGGGTGTCCATGTAGAGCACCCACCTGCATACCACGCACCTGTGATCACAGAGGAAGACAGCCCCATAATCATGGCGGTGCCGGATCACCCGCCCTATGGCCTGGTTCACAGCCCTGGATGCCTGTTGACGGTACCACTCCTGCCCAGAGAGGAACTGTGGGGGCAAAGGAACTCTGTTGTGGGCCCTGAGTTGTGGGGGTGAATGGGAGCTCTGGAGGGGGGGCTCTGTTGTGGGCCCTGGGTCATAGAAGGGGATGGGAGCTCTGTGGTGGGCCTGGGTCGTAGGGGGAAATGGGGGCTCTATGATAGGCCCCAGGTTACAGAGAGGGGTAGGGAGCCCTGTCATGGGGCTTCCTCCCTACACCCACCCAGCTCCAGCTCCCTGATTGCTCACCTGGACCCCAGCTTGGCTCTGGCCCTGAATTTCATCCAGGAACTGCATCTTGAGGACAACCCGGGGGTCCATGCGTGGGGGGTATGGGAGGCCTGTGATGATCACACCACGGCCATTCATGTCTGAGAAGTCCAGTCCCTCGCTGGCCTAGGGGACAGGCCAGGGAGCTGCCTGGGAGCAGTGGCCATTCCTCTTCCCTAGCTGCCTGCACCCAAGCCCAGGGACCTTCCCTATGTCCATCCATACCCTGACCTTCTTGGCCATACATGCCCAGGCAGCAGGGTGAAAACTCCATCCTAACTCAGGCCCCACTCAGAGGTGTAGTTCCCAGAACACCATGACCAGCTCTTAATTGCTAGGAACCTCCCCTGAGCTATTGGCCCTTGGCTCCTGAGTGGGGTCTCAGAGGCCAGGTAGGGCCAGCCCCACCAGGCCTAGGAGTATGGCTCCTTTGTGGTTTATGTGTTAGACATAGGTCCAAGGAGTGGCCTAGGCTTGCCCTGCCCTAGGCTCAGCCCCCAGGGCACCAGCAGACAGGCTGGGGGACAATGGCCACAGAGAGCTCACCTTGCCCCGGCACACAGCCAGGAAGGTGGCCCCACTGGACCCAGGGGAGGCCACCTGTTTGTAGTAGGCATCAATGACCTAGAAGGGGAGGTTGGTCAGCCTGAGCTGCGAGCCCCACTCATATCTTTTCTCCTCCTTCTGTGAGACCCTAGATCACATCCTCCAAGATAAGATGGTGTCCCAACCAGGAGCTTCATGCAGGGTCCTAGAAGCTTCTTCATGGCACCCAGAGCCTATTCACTGTTTCCAAGAAAACATGGGAAACCCCAGAGCCAGGGTGGCCAGCAGGGGCCTACTCAGACAAGAGGGTCTCCTTCTATCATGCCCATACCCAGGTCAGGGAAGAAATGGGGCCCTGGGGAACAGTCTGCAGCAGACCTCTGAGAAGCTGCCCTTGCTCCTGGGTTCCACAAACAGAGGCTTCAGTGCTTCCACTTTCCTGGCCAAGTCCCGGGTCTAGGGGGAGGATGCTCGTCATGGCAGGCAATGGCTTTGGCTCTGCTCTACCCCCAGCCCAGACCCCTCCAACCCCTAGGAGGACACACAGGGAGACACACCCGCCAGAACGCCAGGCTTTTCTCCATGACCGGGTAGGAAGGGAAGAAGACCAGGAGCCCATGGGGCACCACGCGAGCGATGTTGCCTGGAAGCACCATGGCCATGGTCAAGACAGAGCCAGGTATCCACAGAGGCCCCCACTGACTCTGGGGAATTGGGGGACCAGCACAGGTACAGTGGGGAATAAGGGCTTCCTGAGGGACACGGCTTCCATGTGAAGTACTCACCCAGCGTCTTCCCGAGAGAGGATAAGCACTCCTCGGAAAACCTGCACGGAGCCAGGGAGGCCACTGCCATGAGGGTCCCAAGGCCCAACCCCTTCTACCCCCATCTCCTTGCCCTTGCCAGGACCCCTTACCGTTTGTCAAATGCAGAGCTCAGCTGGGCTCCATCCGGACCTTTGGGGATTACCCCCACCCAGATCTGGTGCTGCTCTATGATGTGGGGGTTCTCCAGGCAGACTGGGAAAGGGCTAAACATGGCCAAAGGGAACAGACACTGGAGAGCAGTAAAAAGCACTACAGCTGCAAAGTCTAAGCCCTTCAACACCCTGACTCCTAGGAACCCCCAGCCCCAAACCCAGTGCACCCCACCCTGCTGGTGTCACCAGCACTCAGCCTCTTGGTGGGGCCTGGTCCATACATCTGCATCTCCAGGGCAAAGGAGGACACCGGGGCCAGTGTGCCACTGGTGAGGATGAGGCTATGGACACCTTGGCGGACCAGCTCACGCATGCTGTGGCCAGGGCTAAAACACCAGTAGCTCAGCACTTTCCCTGTATGGTGGTGAGGGGGCAAGATGTGAGGATGGGACCAAGGGTCTGACCTCTTACCCATTCAGTATCACATGAGTGAACCCTGCAAGCCCTGGTCCAGTGTACAGGGGTTGGGATGGGCCTGCTCAGAGCCTACATACTAGGCCCTCTGTCAGGAGTCCTAGGGGCAAAAAGGAGGCACCAGACCAGTGCTTGGGTCACTTCAAGAGGGAGGTCAGCCAACTCCAACTCTAAACCCCTGTGGGACTATACCGTGTGGCTCAGGATGTGATCCCACCCCACAGAGCATATGGGAAGGAAGCGACACTTGACCTCCTGATACTGCAAGCATAAGTTACAGAGAGGGGCCCAAATTCGCAGACTCCCTGGGTTGGCATGAGCCCCTGTGTGTCAGCAGCAAACAAGGTTGATGTTCCAATGGGCCCCCAGTGTGTACAGATGTCTGGCCATGACCAAGGACAGCATGGAGCAGGGAAGAGGCCCGGGCAAGGGGACTGGCTCCCTGCCTGCTCCCAGCGGTCTACAGAAGTTCCAGAAATTAAAACTATACAAGTAGTACAACGTGAAATGTGACGAGAAAGTCACAACTAGCCCTTTTCCTGAGTGAGGCAGCACTGCTTCCTGGGTGGGAAAGGCCTTTTCCACATGGATTTGTAACTGCCCTGTGGTGGGGAGATGAACTAGGGCTGCCAGGCAGTAGGACGCAGCTCAGCCATAAACTGACTTCTTGTAAACACCCCCAGGGAGTGGTATTTTGGGGAAGTCACCTGACTTCAAAGGTAGAGGGGCCAGGCTGCCCCGCCCTAGCCCCTGGGACACAATGACCTAGGAGGGACATGTCCTACTGGGACAGGCCACCTCCCAGGCCTTCCCTCCCAGAGATACAGCACACACTCCCCGGCTGCTCCTGTTGGGGCCACACTGTGTCACAAGTGACAGACTCAAGGGCACCCTAAGAGCAGCCTGTAGGGGGAAGGCAGAGCCACGCAGGGTGAACCTGCCCACTGACTCACACAAGCTGTAGCTGAAGCCCTACTCTGGCCACCATGGGCCAGCGTTACCCAGCAGGCAGGGTAAGGGGGGCCAGCTGCAACCTGGGAGCTGCAGTGCTCCAGACACGGAGCCCAGGACAAGTGCACAGACACATTCCTAGAGGCACCAACACTGACCACTGAGAGGCAGGAGAAATCAACAAGGCATGTGAAGGAGGCAGGACTTGGGGCCATCCAGGTATGCCCTTCAGACTCAACCCTGAGGCTTGGAGTCTCCCAGCAGCACAGAGAAGAATTTGGAGGGCCCAGTTTGGCATTGGCTGGACCAGGGGGTGGGAGCTGAGCCTCAGTAGCAGGTCTGTGCACTGACCTGCCCTGGCTGTGCTACCACCAACCAGGTGACTCTGGGAAGGTCCCAGTGACACTAGGCCTTCTCTGAAGTCTCTCTAGCTACGATAACTCTGACTCTCAAGGAGGAGCAAGGCCACATTTGAGAGGCTGGACATGGAGAAGGGAGTCAGGCCAGGGGAGCAGGAGGGGCTGGTGGTGGTATGGCATGCATGCCCATTGGGTCAGCCAGATGTATCCCATACCTGGCTTCCGGGGGGCAGTGGTGCCCCAGGAGTCTGACCGTGGAGCTGTCCTCTGGCAACCAGTGTCAGGGTGGATATGCACCTGGAGCAGAGTATAGACCAGTGTCCTGAGGTCCCACACATGTTCTGGAGAAGGCCCTACCTTATGTGATGGGGAACCCACCTTGCCCACTTCTTGGAGGCGGCCCCTACCTTATAGGACTGTAAGGTCCCCAGCCCCACAGCAGAACTGGGGCTAACCTCGGGCATGTCTGCACTGAATACAATCTGAAAGGTAGAGAAAGCATGACCCACAGTCAGGAGCCTGGGGAGAGAGCATGGGGTCCCCCTTGGTATGCCCAGAACATTAGAACACTAGGGCTGCCTGCTCTCTTGCTGAGTCACCCCACACATGGCAGGTCAGACGGCCCCAGGCCATGGCCCAGGCACTGACATCAGCAAGTTCTCTGCAAACCTCCCATCACTATGGTGTCCAGATCCCCATCCACCAGAAATTCTAGCAGCCCTGCATGGCCCCTCTCTCTGCGCCCCATCCCCACCCCAGTTAATCTAGGAATTCAACACATTCCAGTCAAAACCATGGCACGATTCTTAAAGGAAACAAAGGAGCCAACTCCAGAACTGGCCCAGCACAGAAAGCTTGAGAGGAGTTAAGACGGAACAATGTGAAGGAATCTGCTCTGGCCACTGTGTTCTGACTCATAGGAGCTACAGCAACAAGACTACAGAGCACATAGTGCCAGAAAGGTACATACTCATGTGCCCACAGTAATTAGAAATTAAAAACAAATAAACAGGGTGGCACCTGTGGCTCAAAAAAGTAGGGCGCTGGCCCCATATGCCAGAGGTGGCGGGTTTAAACCCAGCCCCGGCCAAAAACTGCAGAAAACAAACAAACAAAAACAAATAAATAAAATTAAACCACTATCAAGAGCAGGGGCTCAAGCCTGCAGTCCTAGCTACTGAGGAGACTGAGGTGGGAGGACAGCCAGAGTGCAGCAGCTGGAGACCAGCCTGGGTAACACAAGGGATCCAGTCTCAAAATAGGTGCCCAAAGGCAAAGTCGGGAAAAGCTGGGCTGCTGGGTCTATGACACAACACAACTGGCTTATTGGAAAAACAAAAGTAGGTTTCTGTCCCTCACAGATGCCTCCAGAAGGAGCCAAAGCCTGGGCACAAAGCCACCTAACTCTACACACAAGACCAGGTTATCACCGAGGGCGAGGAGGTTCTAGCCTACAGGACAAACACTGACCACAGGAAACCTATGTTTACCAAACCCAGTGTAGAAACATAAGAGAAAGGTGCAGGGAGTGCGTGCATCATGCAGGGTTCGTGCTGAGAATCCGCAAAGAATCTGCCAGGCAATAGACAAGAGACAACTGAGGCACCAGGAGAGAAGCACAGAAGAGGAACTACACAGAAGAGGTCAAAACATGTACACAGGAAACGCAGAGACCACGTACTCTGTTCTGCTTGGCCAATGGGCCAAGCAAGCAAAGAGCTCTGGGGCTGGACCAGGAGTTCCAGCAGAGACAAATGGATGATTTGTTGAGAGTGCCAAGAGGTATGGCTGAAACAGCCACAACCCAGAATCACCCATAGAAGGTGAAGAAAACTACAAACGCCTGTAAGGCAGAACGTGCCATAGCCAACAGCACACAGGAACTAGAGATGCACACAGATTTGTGTGCATGGATACCTGTATGCTATGCATGTACCTGGGCATGTGCCATGCAAAGAAAGGTGTAAGCACAGAGAGGCTCCCATAGCCATTTTCACTGCCAAGACAGTCAAACACAGGGCTTTGCCCTTTACCCAAGCCCCAGCCTATGGGGACAGAAATAAGAAGAGCTGGGGGCTCCTTCATGGGCTCCAGTGCCTCAACCCCAGGTAGCCTTGCTCTGGCACTGTGGGAGTTTAGACAAACCACCAGTTTTCTCACCCTCACTGTGCTCCCTGCTCACCACCAGCTAAACCTCATTTCCTCACCTTGTCTGCCTGCTCCAAGGACAGACCAGTACTGCCCTAGAGGCACTGCCCATACTCACCCAGCAACCCAGGTCCTGAGGGGGCACTGGGCACTTGCATGTACACAGGTGAAGGCCCAGGGATGAGAACCTATCTGCTCGGTAACATCCTGTAGGCCAATAGGGCTGTCCAGGCCTGGCAGGGGCTGAGTCATCTGCCAGAAGCTGCCTAAATAGCAGCCAAAGGAAATTCCAAACCAATGGGGGGGATGTCTTGGCCTCAGACAGTGTGGAAGCGGCGGAAGCCTTCTCAAGCAGATCCTGGAGCCCAGAAGGATTACCAGAAAGGGGAGAGGCAGACCTCCCAGAAGGCTCCCAATACAGCACCCCAAGGCCCACCTGGTCCAGGAGCCCCAGACAGAGGAGTCTGGCCCTCAGACACCCAGCAACCCTTGGGGAAGGCTGGGAGGACAGAGCAGTGCTGTCTTCTAGCCCCAGCCCCTTCACATAGGAAGAGACAGAGCTGGCTTGAGCAGAGGTGTCCCTGCCTAGGCCTGGCCCTCTGGGGAGCTCTGTCTGCTGAGAAGGGAGCACTGGCTGTCCCAGCCATGGCTCCATGGCCATTAGCAGCAACACACAGCAGCCATGCCATGGCCTTGAGCTGGCCACAGACCCAGGGCTCTGGCACTGCCTGCCCCAATACAAGCTCCCCGCAAGTCCAGGCAGACATCTATGAAGCTGTCACGGCTGAGCAGCTCCTGCCAACCCCTCCATGCCAAGATGTACATAGGGCAGAAGGGAAGAACCCTGCAAAGGTGGCCTCCTGTGCCTCAGCTTCCCCAGTGACCACCAGGTCATGAAAATCTGCTTCTGGAAGATGTACCAGGTTCGGGTGAGACAAGACTGTGCCCAGAGCACCCAGAACAAGGTTGCCCTCAACTGCCTGGCTAAGTAGCTTCCCAACAGGCAGAACTTGGGCTCTGAGAGAATGGCTCAGCTGGTCCCAGAAGGATAAGAGGACATCACAGAGGGAGAGGCAGGAAAGTGGCCAGGGAGAAGGATGATGGCTTTGCGTGCCACTTGGCAGCCACCATAGAGCATGTTTAGGTTCTTTGCCTGACTGGGCCTCTCCTCCTGCCTATGGTCAGGACACCAGCTCCTCTCAGGGGCCCCTAGTCTTTCCAAGTGGCCCAGAAAAGCAGTTGGTACCAAACTGCTCTCTGCATGGGCCCACTGCTGGACCTCTCCACAATCAGTGGGCTCCGCTGGCCTGAGGCAGCTGGCAGGTATGAGAAGTTCACTGGCCTTCACTGTCCTGGGGATTCTCATCTACTAGCACAACCCTGAGTGGGATCGCATCCTATCACCTCTTCCAGAGGCCTATGTGTGGTTTTAAGACAGGAGGAAAGAACCCTGAGGTTGTACTGATCTGTGGGGTGGAGTCCTGTGCTACCCTGAGTGAGAATTAGTAACTAACACTGCAGAAGAAGGCACCTGCCTTGCCTCTGCCAGGGGAGTGTTGCCATAGTGGTACAGGCCCTACCTGGATAATGTCCGCCAGCTTCTGCAACCCAGCTGTGTTGGTGAATACTCTGGTGCCTGTGGGGGACAGAAGAGGGCTGGGGTCCTGACCATAGGCAGGGGAAGCCAACCAGGCCATAACAGCTCAGAGCACTGGGTGGGGGAGGGACACGACCAGCTTCCCCTTCCCCCTCAAACAAGTGTGGAATGTGGGATCTGCCCCTCCCAGCAGTCAGAGGGAAACCACACAGGGAATGGGGCACCAAGGGGGTCCAACCAAAAGACTCAACAAGAGGCTCTATGGCCAGACGTATGCTGAACCCACCCCACCTGCTAGGCCTGCATATCCACCTCCTGTGGGGCTGTTCTGCAGAGGTCCACAGAGCAGCTGTGGGAGGCTGCCCTGGGGAAGCCCTCTGGACCTTGCCAGGGACCCAGGGTGGTTATAGAAGAAGCCTCAGGGCCCACTACCCACTCAGGCCTCTCTTGCTGTTCTTCCTTAAAGGGGACTAACTGGGACAGGTTGCAGGAAGGAGCTGCTGGCCAAAGAACCTGAACATGCTCTATGGTGGCTGCCAAGTGGCACTAATCCTCCACATCCCAGCCGGAAGGAGAGCTCTCCAGGTCCAACTCCTGTGTGTGGGGGGTATGCTGGGGGCTGCCAACAGCTGACCATGAGGCGCCACCAGATGTACCTGCTAACTGTCCAGCACAGAGCAGCCCCTTGAGCAGAGGCCTGCACCCCAACCCCTATGTCTTCACATAAGACTACTGGCCTGACATTCTTCACGCAGCAGCTGGGAACTCACGTCCTGCCAAGTGCTGGATGATCTGGTCCAGTGAGTCCAGGATGCAGCCCTTGGTCTGAAACGTTATCTGGGCTTCAGCAAAGAGCTCAAAGATGTAGCTGCAGGAAGGTGAGGGGAGATCAAGCCAAGTCTTTCACTCAGGCCAAAATCTGAGCCCTCCAGGGGAAGCTGAAATTGGAGCTAGGAAGCCTCTGCCCTCAAGAGCCTCCAGGTGGGAAGAGGACACTGGGCTCAGCATGATAACCACCCCCCCTCCAAGGAAGACAGACCACCAGGCAGGAGGGTGAATAGAGAGAGGCATCAGACACTTTCTGGAGGCGGTAGCTCTGTGCAGAGTCCCCAAAAGCTTTGGAAAGTGATGCAGCCAGAAGCTACAGGGGGGAGCCCTTGAGAGTATGGTCAGGGCAATTGAGGAGCCCTTGTAGGACCAGAGCACAGGGGAGACAGGTTCTTGGGGGGAAGCCAAGCAGTCCGGGCCCAGACCAGGCTCTGCCCTGGACAGGCCTAGGCCTGGGTCCCCAGAAGAGCTACTACACAGCCCCCACTGTGAGCCTCCACTGCTATAGGACAGACAACACATCCAGATGCCATTGGCTGTAGAGAGGGCTCAGAACATTCTCTGCCTGCTGGAGGACATGAGCATCTCTGAGAGGGCCTCACACTAACAAGCACCTGCTAATAAGGGGTCTGGGGGAGAGCTGGGGGCTCAGCTCCGTGAGGGATGTGTGCATCACTCCCACATGCTCAACCAGCCACAGGTGGACAACCCCTCCCAGATCTCCAAGTAGAAAACAGATCTGACTAGTGAGGAAGGTCCAGGACTAGGCAGGCAGAGCCCAGCAAGGACAGAGGCAACACACCCACTGCCTGCTGTGAGCTCCAGGGAGGGGCTGGGGTTGAAGGCTGACCGTGACCTCTCTCACCTCCCTGGCTTGGTGATACCACTGTCATCTCCAGGCAGCTCGACAGCGTCAATGGCCCCCTCCAGGCGAAGTAGGATTGCTATGGGCCGAGGGGGTTATCAGGGCCAGCCCCACCAGTCCAGGAGGAGGAGGGCAGCCAGCAGGCATCAGGGTTAGACCCTCCAGCCCAGGAGGAGGACGGTGGCCAGCGGGTGTCAGGGTCAGCCCCTCTAGCCCAAGAGGAGGAGGACGGCCAGAGGGCATCAGGGTCAGCCCCTCCAGCCAGGGAAGAGGAGGGTGACACTCACTCTTCAGCTTTGCGATGTCTTCTAGCTCCATATTTAGACCTAGACAAGAGAAAAGCAGCAAATACACAGTTCCACAGCCTTCTAATTGCACCAACTGTGTCCTTAAGAACTAGGATCCCGGCTCGGCACCTATAGCTCAACCGGCTAAGGCGCCAGCCACGTACACCTAAGGTGGCGGGTTCGAATCCCCAGCCCAGACCCGCCAAACAACAATGACGGCTGCAACCAAAAAATAGCCGGGCGTTGTGGCGAGTGCCTGTGGTCCCAGCTACTTGGGAGGCGGAGGCAAGAGACTCGCGTGAGCCCAGGAGTTGGAGGTTGCTGTGAGCTGTAATGCCACAGCACTCTACCCAGGGGGACAGCTTGAGGCTCTGTCTCAAAAAAAAAAAAAAAAAAAAAGAACTAGGATCCCATTGTGGACAAAATGATGTAGGTGTGAGGGACGTCAGGTGGATAGAAATAGCACCATGCTGTTTGCCTCAGAAATACACAAACAAACAAGCCATGCACATGGACGTGCTTCCCAGCTCTGTCCCCTGAGAAGGCAGTGAGCACCTAACTATACGTCTTAAAACACCTTCCATGAAAAAGAACCAGGGCTTGCTGGAGACTTGGAAATGCACAGATGAGTGTGGAGCATCCTGATCCAGACAGCAAAGAGGCTGTCAGCCACCCCTGGGGCCATGTCAGAAGGACACAGGAGACCAGCAAACACCTGAACACAGAGCCACTGAGCACTGACACAGTCTGAGACAGACTGAACCACCACACCTATCTGAATGTGTTTGGTGATGGTCTTGAAACACTATTCTCCTAAAGATGACAAGGAATCAATAATAAGTTAGGGATCAATTCAAATTTGAAATTTCCCAAATTTGAAAGTTGGGAAAGGAGGAAAAAATTCAAGCATTTATCCTGCCTTTCTTGTTTGAATGCTATTACCAAATAGCCAATGCAGTGAAGAGTATATTTATAAAAATTATTCCTAACAAACTACATGACAAAAGGAGCAAATCACCCTCTTGAATCAAGGTACTGAGCAGCAACAACATTATCATCAGAAAAGAATAAAAACCATTGCTGTGAGCCTCCTGAGAGAAAAGACATCACTCCTGATAGGATACCTGCTCTGAGCCTCTGAGCCCAGCTTGATGGATACAAGAGTGGGAGAGTGCAACAGACTGACAACAGGTGTAGTCAGCAGGCTCAGACACTCTGCATGTCAATGGCATGGGTTCTTCAACAAATAGAGTAAGAGGAAGAACAGAAGGTAGGTGAACGCTGCACCTTAGTTTCTGAGCAAAACAGAGAGAGCACATCCCACATCTCCCTACCAATCACAACAAAAATCCCTGCACTAAGCAGCCAACAGAAGACTCCAGGACATTGAAGGTATAGAATGAGGTGGGACCTTGGGTGGAGCCTGGGTTAGCATGTTACATCAGCAGAACCTGGCCCAGGTAGCAGGAGCCCCATAACCTTCAAACACCAAGACACCAACAGGCACAAACCCAAAATAGCCAGAAGCAGCCCCTCTTTCTAGCTCAGGGACTGGAAAGAAGATGGCCCTACTGGACAGACCTCTCTGGGTCCTATCTGCTTTGTCGGGTCTAGAGAGGCACTATGCACTGTCCATGTACATGGCTTGTTCGTATGTATATTTCTGAGGCAAACAACATGGAATGTCCCCCTTGCATGGAACAAACACCAGCAAAGAGGTGGCATCTATGCCTCCCAGTGGAATGGCAGCTGTAGACATGGTGGGAAGACGCAGCTACCCCTTCCAACTGAGGAATGTGGCAGGAACTGTTGACAGGAGAAAGGTGGGCAAGGAGGTCTCTACATCTGCAGGGGGAGTCCAGGCACTGCATCCCTTCCCCCCAAGGGGACCTAGAGTGAAAGCCAAGCGCCAGTGTGGACACAACCCAGATATCAGACTGGTAGATGGGCTGACGAGAAAGTTCAACTGACATGGGAAGCACAGACCCTAGGGTGAGCCTGGATGTGTGTTCTAAATCTGTGCCTGCTGAGACAGACTTCAGCAAGAACCAGAGTCTCAACAATGTGAAGTATCTACAATGCAGCCCCAAATCACTTGGCATAAAAACAAACAGAAAAACACAGGAAAATCTCAACTTGAAAAAGAAATGACCATCCACAGATACTAACACCAAGATGCCACAGATGTTACAATTATCTTTTTTTTTTTGAGACAGAGCCTCAAGCTATCCCCCTGGGTAGAGTGCCATAGCATCACAGTTCACAGCAACCTCCAACTCCTGGGCTCAAGCGAGTCTCCTGCTTTAGCCTCCCAAGTAGCTGGGACCACAGACGCCCGCCACAACGCCTGGCTATTTTTTGGCTGCAGCCATCATTGTTGTCTGGCAGGCCCAGGCTGGATTCGAACCCACCACATTGGGTGTACATGGCTGGCGCCTTAGCCACTTAAGCCACAGGTGCCGAGCCCTGATAAGGATTTTAAAGCAGTCATCAGGTGGAAGCAGTAGCTCATGCCTGTAATCACAGCTCCTTGGGGGGCTGAGGCAGGAGGATCACTTGAGGCCTAGAGTTTGAGGCTGCAGTGAATTGTGATGAGGCTACGACACTCTAGCCTAGGTGGTAGAGCAAGACTCTTTCTCAAAAAAAAAGCAAAAAGTGGTCTGGTTGAGCAAATATGGACTTCTAGACAGCCATTAACAGAGACATTGTAGAAAATATGGACAAATTAACTACATCCATGAATGATTTCCATTTTTCCGGTGATGACCGTACATACTCCAGAGAGAAAATGGAAAGGACTACATGGACCAGCAAATCGCACTTAGCCGCAGACGCACAGGCCATTGGCACCACCTTCATAGTAAGTGCACTTGGTTTCCACTTTTACAGCAGAGACGAGGCCAATACTAATTGGGAAAGGAAAAAGGGCTTCAGAAAAGGCCAGCACTGGCTCACCGCTCATAGCTCAGTGGTTATGGCAACTGCCACATACACCAGGGCTGGCTGGTTCGAACCTGGCCTGGGCCTGCCAAACAACAACTACAACAACAACAAAAAATAGCCGGGTGTTGTGGTGGGCACCTGTAGTCCCAGCTACTTGGGAGGCTGAGGCAAGAGAGTCACTTAAGCCCAAGAGTTTGAGGTTGCTGTGAGCTGTGACGCCACAGCACTCTGCTGAGGGTGACACAGTGAAACTCTGACTCAAAAAAAAAAAAAAAAAGAAAAGAAAAGAAAAGGCCAGAACTACTGAATAGCACCAGCCCTCCCCTGGTCTCCTGGACCTGACACCTCCTCAGCTAAGAGGCTCTGTAAGAAAGCTGCTGCTGGCTCAGCGCCTATAGCTCAATCGGCTAAGGCGCCAGCCACGTACACCTAAGGTGGCGGGTTCGAATCCCCAGCCCGGACCCGCCAAACAACAATCACGGCTGCAACCAAAAAATAGCCGGGCGTTGTGGCGGGCGCCTGTGGTCCCAGCTACTTGGGAGGCGGAGGCAAGAAACTCACTTGAGCCCAGGAGTTGGAGGTTGCTGTGAGCTGTAATGCCATGGCACTCTACCCAGGGGG
>CAUYTI010061277.1:0-20412 GCA_963575145.1 Galago senegalensis | reverse complement strand
CTGGGCCCAGATCAGAGTGTTCCTTCTTCTTTATCATCAGGTGAGGGGAAGCCTGGGGGCAAACACTGGCAGCAGCATAGCTGGGGGAATAGGAATTATCATCCTGCTCCTCAACCTCAAGAAGAGCCTGGCTTATATCTACGACAGTTGCCCAGTGGTTTCTGGTGTTGATGACGACTGCCTGCTGGCTTCCTTTTCCATTGTATGTATTTCTTCATTATATGTGGGATGGCTAAGATTTGGGGTCCTGATCTAAGTCAGAAGCCCCATTTTCCTTCATCAGGAGTGCTGCCCCTTTATGCAGCCTCCATCACAAAGTATAGCGTTCTGCAGGCTCACGCAGAAGATGCTGGCGGCCTGCTCTCCCACCCCAGCCAATTCCTCAAGGCTGGAGTATCTGCTATGCACAACTATCTGATTTTCCCATGTATTTTCACTTTATAAGGACTGACCATGTGGGAGGGATAAAAGCAGAGGCTGCTATAAGGAATAAACCTTTGAGGTCCTGCCATGTGATGCTAATTACCTTTCTATCTGTTGTTCGACAGGAAATTGTGGCAATGATTCTGTTTCTCACCATTCTGGGGTTTTGCAGTGCAATGTCAGCCATAGTATACGGAGTTGGGGAAGAAATCCAGAGAACTAAGGTAGGTGGGGCCCTGATACCAAATCCTAAAGAGTAAGGTAGTTAGGGTCCTGATACTAAATCCTAAAGAGTAAGGTAGGCAGGGTCCTGATACTAAATCCTAAAGAATTTGATTTTTAGCCCTCAAAAATAATAGCCTGGAACATTTCTTACAGAAAATTGTTTGTCCAAGGTTTATTATCTTGGTTCCTAAATCTCATATTTTATTTTATTTTTTATTTTTTTATTTTGCTTTTATTTTATTATTATTATTTTTTTTTATGGAGACAGAGTCTCACGTTTTGTCCTTCAGTAGAGTACTGTGGAATCATAGCTCATAGCAACCTCTGCCAACCCCTGGGCTCCTGGGTTTAAGTGATTCTCTAGCCTCAGCCTCCCAAGTAGCTAGGATTATAGGCGCCTGCCAGAACACCGGCAATTTTTGGTAGAGATGGGGTCTTACTCTGGCTCTCAGTCTGGCTCATGCTGGTCTCAAACCTCTGAGCACAGGTGATCCACCCGCCTCAGCCTCCCATAGCGCTGAGACAACAGGCGTGAGCCACCACACCTGGCCCCTAATCTCATGTTTTAAATCACATTTTTACACTTACATGTGGCACAAATATCATCATATATACTCCTCACTGAGGGTTAGAAAAATAGGATCTTTACAATTTTAGAAAATGCAGATGCCCTGGGACTAGCGTGAGATGAAAGTGCAGCTCCGTGTAATGGAACCCCTCAGGTATCTGGCCTCATTTTGCATCCCAGAACAGAGTTTGTAAACTTGTTCCTGCTCTCTCCTTTTTCTTCTCCTCAACTGTCCCCTTCCCACTTGCTCTGTAGCATGGATATCCAACCTATGGCCTCCTGCTGGCCACATGCTGATTTTGTGAGGACTTATTTTGCTTATCTGTAGTGTTGGGTATCAGGAAAAATTTGCAGGGATCTTCCCTCCCCTTTGGTAATCAGGTTTAGTTAGTGTTTGTGTATTTAATGTGTGGCCAAGACAACTTTTCTTCTTTCAACCTTGTAGCAGAGAAAAAAGGTTGGACACCTCTGCTAAAGGTTCAATTTTCCTTCCTTCCTAATTCATGATAACCAACCTCATCTCCACTTGCCTCCCCCATCTGTAAGGCCTTTGATGAGAATCACGGGCACTGGGTACACATACACGTACTCACTCAAACCCAGTGAGTGAAGCACACTGTCTCCATCTGAAGCATTTAAGTATGGACACTTTTTAGAATCACCCTCCTCCAGAGACATACAAAGACAGCAGATATACCTGTGCTAAAGAATAATTTCACCAACTTTTCATTGACTGACATAATTTCTTTAGTACCCTCTTGACAAACCAATCTGTTTTTGTTTGTTTGTTTTTTGAGACGGTCTCACTTTGTCACCCTTGGTACAGTGTGGTGGCATCATAGCTCACAGCAACCTCTAACTCTTGGGCTCAAGCAATTCTCTTGCCTCAGCCTGAGTAGCTGTGACTACAGGCACTTGCCACAATGCCTGGCTATTTTTAGAGGCAGGGTCTCACTCTGGCTCAGGCTGGTTTTGAACCTGTGAACTCAGGCAATCCACTCACCTCAGCCTCCCAGAGTGCTGGGATTACAGGTGTGAGCCTTGGTGCTTGGCCAACCAATCTGTTTTTCTGGAGATGGGGGGTATGATTAGAGTGTAAGGGAAGAGAGTGTAAGATTCAGAAAGACAAAGAGAGCTGAGATAAGCCTCATGAACAAGGCTTCTATTGATGGGAAATTCTTGGTGGCTGATAATGGAATTATTTCTGCTTTATCAGGTTCCAGATGATCGTCTTTATGAAGAACTAAACATATATTCACCAATTTACAGTGTGTTGGAAGAGAGAGTGGAAGTGTCTCAACCTACTGATTCATAAGAATCACATGACCAGAAAATTTGGATTCACACCCAAGGGTGGAGAAAGCCAAGGTCTTTTGTTTAAGGGGTTACTGGAAGCATTCTTATTCTCTCCACAATCTTTCACTCTTACATGAGATTTTTTTTTTCAGATGGCAATAGTTTGGTTTTTGTTGCTTCTGCTCACTTAACTATGCCCTCCCATTTGTAGATGTGATGGATTCTTATATTTCTTGTTTTATATTATGATCTCATGTTCATCTATCCCTTCTAAAAAGTCAACATGTTTCTTTCTATAACTGTTTAAATAGGGAAAACAAGAAGAAATCTGGTTGAGAGTTGAGTTAAACTTTGATAGTTTGATAATATTTGGTTCTTAGTTCTTTTTAGAGTTCACAATTGCTACAGCTGGACCTGATACGCATCCACCTGCCCATGCCTGCGCAGATTTTATATATATATATATCCTTTAACTTACTAACTTATATATACACACACACACATACATTTTACACTATATACAACTTTATATATGCAAATATATAACCCCTAAATGATAATGTATTTTTTCAGAGACACAAAGTTTTATAAAAATCTGTGTATTGCCTGAATCATCAGCAAATTCACTGGCATGTTCAATAATGTTTACAGATCTATGTATGGGTAGTGGGGAGTTTTATTAAGTTACCCATTATCTGGTGACATGGATAGGTAAAAACAGGGAAACTGTCAGCAGAAAGGCCATTTAATGAAACATTTATGATAAAAGAAAATAAACTGATAAAGACCTGAGCTGAAATGTAGTCAATAAGAATGGAGAAGTACAGTCAATTCTAAAACATAGAAAAGTAATGGGTGGATCCTGTTAGTAAGGTAAAGGATAAAGTTAGACAACCAATTGGTTGGCTAATACATTAAGTAGCTGAGTCTAAGATCAAAGGAAAATACCTGGTAATATTGAAAAAATAATAGAATGCCAGAAATATGAATGGTGGAAGAAGACCACAGATGGACCTAAATTAAACTCAGTTTTACACCGAGCAAAAGCAGTTGGAGAGGGCCTGATGGCAACCAACACAGAGTTCTGGTAAAGATAAAATTGGGTGACAGAGGTTTAGTGTAATTACAAGAGAGACCATTATTAAATAAAAGCACTCTAAGAGAATTATTTTGAGATAAAAGTTAAACCCTACAAGGTAATCAGAGGGAAAAGTAAGGATAAAATCTAGGATGGAAGACATAAGTATTAGTCAGAAAAGTTCATTGTGGAACAATATCCAGTAGGTAGCCTAAGTAGAGGAAGGTTAGATAAAGAGAGAATAGTAATCACAGAGACGGTACCTGTTGGCTTGGGCAAGAGAAAAGTGTACAGTGATAAATCATCTCCAGGGAAGGCATGGAAAGGAGGCAAGGAACAGCAACCGTGAATGAATGAGTGCTCAGGTACAGAGGAATTCCAGGCAGGGCATTGTGATGAGCGAAGGAATAAAACACTCGCAAAGCAGTTCTCAATCTGTGGGTCGAGACCCGTCGGAACTGTATTCAAGGTTCATGGCATTAGGAAGGTTGAGAGCCACTGCTTTAGAGAGAGAGAATGGGGGCATGTGTGATGAATAAGATGGTAGATTGGGAATAGAAAGTAATGAAGACAAATCAAGGTAAGCAAAATGACTTCATTGCTGTTTGCTGTTTCTAAGAGAGGGGAAAAAAATATTTCATGCCTTTAGTGTAAGCAGCAGAGTCCAGAGGAGGGACTGAAAAACCAGTTTGGAGGTATTAGTCACAATTAGTTACTACAACAACTAGTTACATTTCATGCTTTTAGGATGCCAAAATTAAAAGGTTAGTTAATTTCCCTACACCAGGAAAGGGAAAAAAACAGTCTCACAGGTGATTTGGAGACGTGTTACGCCTTAACTTCAGGACCTCCGGTTTTCCATCTTCAGTTTTCTAAAATAAACTTTTGTTCCTCCAATTTGACAGAAAGATAAAAAACATAACCTTTCACAGTGCAGTTTCCTAAGCTGCATCTCCATTCTTTATCATATGTAGGTTTCAATCACATCACTTCTGTATTATATAGAGAAGGTGTCAAAAAAGGTGTACACATTTTAAGAAAGGAAAAATGATTAAAATTATAATACTCAATATATACTGATAACAAGAGCTGAATACAAGTCACATTTGAGCACCTCTTAGAATTTCAGAAGTCAAGTGTGACTTGGGTATTACAATTGTAATATAGTTTTTCCCTTTCTTAAAATATGAATACCTTTTTGTTTTGGCATCTTCTGTATACATCCAGATTCTTAAACTTGGACTGCTAGGACCTCTAGAAGTACATTCAGTCTGTCTTCACAATTGTATAATACAGTGGACCTCTTTTTATCCAACTCAATTCTTACTTTAACCACATCACTGACTATATATTTCTCGTGTACATGACATAATTTTTGCATTTTTCCTCAAGAATGTTCTGAGAAATGTTGTCCCAGCCCTACCTGCCTGTCATCATACAGCCAACCCAGACACACACAGAGAAGACAGCTGAAGTGCTCACCACACTGTCATTGTCCTACATTATCTGTCTAAATTTCAACTGAAAGATTTTCTTCATGAAGACCAACGGACACATACTTTTTCCTTCAGCATTAATTTCTTGCTCCTACTCAATCTAGCCAATGATGCAGTGTAGCATCCTTAATTATTAGTGTTCTTGTGATCTCCTTATGCATTTTCAATTATTAGGATTTGCATAATAAATTGGAATCATCTAACTTGGTTTCTTCCCTATGTTTGTGTTTACCTTTGAGGTTGAGGAACTGGTCAAGGATAATGGGAATAATGGAGAAAGAAAACATCAGTCAAATGATGCCAGGGACCAAGATCGGTTTCTGGAGACCCCCTTTTCATCAACCCTTTGTTGTGTGTGTGTGTGTGTGTGTTTTGAGACAGAGTCTCAAGCTATCATCCTGATAGAGTGCCGTGGTATCATAGCTCACTGCAACCTTCAACTCTTGGGCTGAAGCCTCAGTTTTTCTATTGTTAGGAGAGACAGGGTCTCGCTTTTTGCTCAGGCTGGTCTCAAACTCGTGAGCACAAGCAATACCAGCCTTGGCCTTCCAGAGTGCTAGGATTACAGGCGTGAGCCACTGCACCCAGCCTGTCAACTCTGTTAAATAGGACACTCTACAAGCACCCCCATAGACAGCAAACAGACTGTGAGACCCTCTCTAGCCACCTCTTGTCAATAAATGGTAGAGTGAAATTGGAAAGAAACTGGAGCCTGGGTCACATTTCATAAGTTAGTCCTGACTTGATCTGCTATGCTATGTGAACTTGAGAATGTCATTGCTTTTGTGGTCATTTCTCTCAGGTTTTTCATCAGAAAATGAGCAATTTGAAACAAAAGATTCCCAACTGATCAGTTTCTGTATTCTGTGAATTTAGATATTTCGGACTTTGGGTAATCATAATTATTAAGTTTGTGGTTGGGAGAGCAACAGCCGTCAGAGCTATTTGATGCTCACATTTTCAAGGAAACAACTCTCCACTTTGGGTAAAAAGCCACATCGTTTGGTACGACATCTGAAATAATCATACTTGTCCCTATCTCCCTGGCAAAAACTAACCACAGCTCTTTTTCTAAAAATTGTCCTGGAAATAAAATTTCCCAAATAATTCCCACTAAAATACATTCTGTTTTAGAGACTTTTTATTTCTTTGTATTAATCAGTTTCTGACATATTTCTTCTGCCTGAAAAACATGGCGATTTATTATAGAGAATAATACCTTTACCTCTTTTGTTTGTCTGAAAACAAATCCTGAACTTTGCTCATTTTGAAAAATGTTTTTTGCAGAATGTACAATTTTGCACTCATAGTATTTATTTCTGAACATTTAAATCTCACTCCATTGTCTTCTTGCCTGCTTTGTTTCTGATAATATTTATTTTTATTCCTCTCTAGATAATGAGCATTTTTTCCTCCACTTACCTTAAAGATGTTTTCTGTACTTTGCTTTTAACAGTTTGAATATTAAATGCCTATTATTTGAGGGTTTATGAAGATTACATATTTACCATATTTAGTCCTCTCTAATCATCTTTAATCTGCGGTTTGGTGTCAATAATTTTAGAAAATTCTCAGCTGTTCTTCAAATATTTATTCTTCTCATTCTCCCTTTCTTCTCCTCATGGAACTCTTTTGTGTCTGTATACTAGACCTTTAACACTATCCTACAGCTTCGAGATACTCTGGGTTAGTTTTCGTTTCGTTTTGTTTTGTTTTCATTTGTTTGTTTTGTTTTTTTCCTACCCTTCTTTTCTCTTTGAGTTTGAGTTTGGATAATTTCCATTGTCCTACTTTAAGTCATAGCTGGTCCATTCCTCAGCTGTATCAAATCCCAAAGAGGCTTCTGACAACACTATACCAGTAGATGCTATCATTAAAATAAGAAGCACTTACTAAAGTATATTGCTGACTTCACCACTAAAAAAAAAAATCTCATTTTTAACTGTTTTATTTCTCAACCATAGTTAACAAAAAGCCACCCTCTGCCCCCAACCTCCTGAGCTGGGCATGGATTGTATTCACTGATGGGATGTCTCAAACCTGAAAGAAAACAAAACACATCAGAACTTTTCTCAGCTAATTTTCCCTTGGGTGTGATGGTTACGAAGGGAATACATTTGCCTGGATGCATGACTGCCTTTGCCCTTTGCATGTTTGCCATGTAGAAAAAAGCAATTAAAAAATATCTGAAATGTCTTTTAAATTCCCCCCAAAGATAATAAGGATAAAAGTTATGAATTAGGGCCTTTCAAGAGCTGGGACCTGAAAAATTACCACCACCTTTGGGCTGGAACTGAGACACACAATCCAAAAGTAAAATTTGATCACAAGTAACTTAGTCCTGTAAGGGTCAAATTGCATAATAGGAAAATTAGCATTTAAAAGTGAAATTAAGGTGAAGATATTGTTATACAAAGGAAACTGAGAAAGTTTTCCATACAATGCCATTTTACCAAAGGATATACTACAGGTTATTCTTCAGGGAAATGAAAATTATACGTGATATAAGAAAGGAAAAAGAGCAAATAAAATGACAAATATGTGGCTAAGTCTCAATGTAGACTCACCCTGTGGAACAATGAACATGAAATACAGGGTGGGCATAAAGGTCACGTGCAAATTAAAATAGTTTGACATAGTAAATTGCACACGGACTTTATAGACACCCTGTATATTGTACACACATGTAAGTGTATAAATATGTATACATACATACATATATAAATATACACACATACGTGCAATAAAAATAACAAAACTAGAAAATTGTAACACACTAGGTCCTTGCATTCTCCAGGAATGGGACAAGAATATTGATCTGTATTAAATTTGGATTCATTATGATTAATTTGTAAGATTTAAGATAAAAAAATGGAAAGACTTTTTTATTACTATAAACTAATAAAAGGAACAAGATCATAATTAAAAAAAAACTAAAGGAAAATCTCACCCTAAAGTAAGCCAAGAAGTACCAAACAATTAGAAATGGTGTAATATGCATGGTGGCTCACGCCTGTAATCCCAGCACTTGGGAGGCCCAGGTAGGGGGATTGCCTGAGCTCACGGTTCTAGACCAGCTGGAGCAAGATCCCCACCCCATCTCTAAAAATATCCAGGTGTTGTGGCAGGCGCCTACAGTCCCAGCTACTTGGGAGGCTGAGGCAGGAGAATTGCTTAAGCCCAACAGTTTGAGGTTGTTGTGAGCTGTGACACCACACAATCTACCAAGGGCAACAAAGTGAGACTCTGTCTTAGAAAAAGAGAAGAAATGGTGTAATAATGGTTCTTTTTCTCCCACCAAATCTTGTCCTAGTTTCTATCATCAGGAGAATATAAATTGCATCCAGAACACTAGCAAACAACACGTAGATATAAATATCTGGGAAATAGTGATCCCAGTCCCTCTTTAACTCAAGGTGAAATATCGAAGGAGAAGGGCTTATCTGGAATAAAAAAATCAGTATACATACTTAAGATACCTTTAATAAATGCTTGGAATTGACCCATATAGCCTTTCATTTCCATTTATCAACAGACTGATATTCTCTTTTACCAGGAAGAGGGAAGCTTAGGATGCAGTAGGATCTTATGGTGGAGCATCTGCCTGTCACTAGAGGCGATTCCCCTCTACTGACATCAAGGGGATTAGTGTGTGGAAGAAAAAACTACAGGCTATCAGTTTAAGACCATCTTTCTTCCACGTCTTTGTGAAAAGGTTCAGCTATGTTTGTGGGTCTATAGTCCTATAAATAATGTCTGGCCCAACCTTTGCATTGTGGAGAGTAGAGAGACTCAATAAATATAAAATTTTTATTACCAGTTATTGTTAAATATTGCTTTGGTACATTCACAGAGATGGTGTTGAAGATAATTCCATTTCCTGCATGGGAAAATGTGGCCTTGTAGATTTTTCCAAAAAGAGGAACCAATCTGAAAAAACAGCCTTATCTATCTTGGCTCTCTTCCTCAGTCATAATGTGATAAAACAAGTAAATTTTGCTTTCTTGTGCAATCTTATGCTTTATTTTTTTCCTTTCTTTATTCATAGTTTAGGACTTAAATATTTTTCCTCATATTCAGAAAACATTTGAAATTTAATTAATAAAAAGACAAGATCTAATCGGGAGACTTTCTTGGTGGTGTCAACTTAAAGTGCCTTAGTATGTCACTACATGAAATCAAAAACACAAGGTAGGTTGAACAAGGTACTTTTAATATAATAAGTTATTGACAAGAGTGAAAGGGTAATTATAATATAAAAAGGAAATTCTATAATGGTACCCTAGGGCTGAGGGAGAGAATTCAATGAAAGACAAACTTGGACTTTATTGGAGAAAGTACAGGACAGCTACCTGGAGGAAGAGAAGTTTGTTGGCTTAGCCAGTCTGGAACTGGTCTGTAGTTGCTGGACAAATCATACACAGTCTGCCAGTGTGGGTGGGAGCAGGTGATCAGTGACTAACGCCATAGGTGCACAGTGGGAGTTTGAGCACATGTTGGGGCAGAGGACTAGGGGCTGCAGAGAGAATGACCACTCCATGTGTGACCCTCCAGCACAGGAGGCTGGTGTGCAGGTTGCCAAGGGACTTAACAGACAGCTGGCCATGCCGGCCTCTAGTTGCCATGCCAAGAAGGCAGCCAGATTGAGTTTGTGACAACATTCTGTGCCTGTGGCCTTTGTCAGTGAGTGTCGGATGCCTTTGCAGCTCCTGCCACGTCTCTTCTCCACTTGCTACTAGAAAGCTTACCATCTTGCCCACGTTAGCGGAGAAATGCTTGATGGAACTCTGTTGTTTTTCACGGAAGCACTTTCACAATTGAGGGACAATGAAGTGATTAATTGACACATTTCTTCAGTGGTCACAGGCCCATGCAAATGAAGAGATTTACATCTGCACAAGATGTATGTACAAGGGGCCCTGACACCTGCCCTTTCCTGTGCTGCTGTGTAGAACACTTCGATCAGATTCAAGCTTCTGGCTTAACCAGCCCAGAGTGGGGAGGAAAGATTCTCCATCCTAATAACCAACTTCAAGCTCCTGGGGATGTGACTTAAGCTCCTAAGACTTTTCTTACCCTCTGCTTTAATAAAATGCAGTGGTTCTAAACTATTCTAACCAAGTAAGTGTCAATTTTTTTCCTAAGTGGAAGCAAACAGAGGGTTTGTATTTGGAAAAAAAATAAGATGAAATTATAATTATATCAAACTTACTTTTGATTTCTGGGACCTATGTCTTAGTTTTGTTTTTTGGGTTTTTTTGCAGTTTTTTTTTGGCTGTGGCTGGGTTTGAACCTGCCACCTCTAGCATATGGGGCCAGCACCCTACTCCTTGAACCATAGGCACTTCCCTGTCTTAGTTTTCTTATGTAGTTGACTAGTTTAAATCACACACAGACTTTATGGATACCCTGCATAAAAGAATAATAGCAGTTCTCCTTTTCTTGGAGAACTGGCTGAGATATTTAAGAAGAGTCCTAAAACTAACCAAATGGTCAGTAGATCCTCCAAAGTTCTTGGTTATTTCATTCCCATTCTGAACCTTACGGGATATTTTTAAAATCATCTTATTGTAGATTCATTTTGGAAAAGTCTGAAGCCAAAAACTGTAAAATATAAGTTTTTAGAAGTAATCTAGGAGAGATTTGACATTACATTATGTGTGTGTGTATACATGATGTAGAGAGAGGGCGAGATTGCTTTGGATCACTATAAGAGATATTGGTATGCAAGTTTTGTTTATTTAATTATTGGTAGTACTGTCTGGCTTTGGTATCAGGGTGATTTGGATCTCTTACAAAGAATTAGGCAGTTTTCCCTCCTCCTCAGTTTTTTACAAAAGAGTTTGAGGAAGATAAGTGTTAATTATTCTTTAAATGTTTGTTGGAATTCATTAGTCAAGCTATCTTGTCTTTAGATTTTCTTTGTTGAGAGGTTTTTGTTTGCTGATTTAATCTTCTTACTGGTTGTAGGTCTGTTGAGATTTTCTGATTCCTCATGATTCAGCCTTTGTTGATTGTGTTTACCTATGGGTTTCTCCATTCCATCTAGGTAATCCAACTGGTGGGCATTCAGATGTTCAGAATACTCTTTTATAATTCCTTTTATTTCTGTAATATTGGTTATAATGTCCCTTTTTTCTTTTCTGATTTTATTTATTTTATTTGGATCTTCATTTTTACTTTCTTAACTGGTTTAGCTAAAGTTTGTTATGGTTGTTCTTTTTGAGCATGGTGGGAAGAAATCACTCAATTATGTTGAAAATGAATAAAAGGAAAGTAACGTAAACACTGTACCCTGCTTGGTAAAGTTACTTCCTATGGAATTAAAAATTAACAAGTCTGAGACTACAGTACACATATACTGAAATGGAGAAATTTACAAAGCGGATGGTGGATGACGGAAGCAGGGCTTCTTACTGTTGAAATGGGAGGTTACAGACAAGCAAGGGACATATCTAGAATGAACCATCTGGCATCAGACTAGAGGTAGATAAACCAGTATGAACTCATATTTGGATTAAAATAGATGCACGTGGATGTATATAAAAATGTTTATAAAGACGTGCATAGACATAGGTTAGCACACACACATTTTACATTGTTCTTTCCATAGGGAGGTCCTATGCATAAAATGCAATGGTCCTAAAATATTCTACCTACCTCTCAGAACTTTGCTTCTAATACCATTCTCCATAGAAGAAAATAGGGGAACGTGGATAAATGATTAATTCTAGGTCTGAGGTAGGCAACATATGAGATAAACCTGGAGTATCTTGTCAGGCTGGAAAATGAGGACGTGATTAAAAAGTTACATAATGATGGAGGCATGTCAATGGATGAAGGAGCAAATTGTAAGAGCTCGTAATGCTCAAAGCTGGAGCATGTTGAGTATCAAAATGAAGTAGTATTGGATTAGAATTCAAAGCATAAAACTAACATCCACGAGTCAATACTGATATAAATAAATGATTGACTAAATAAATGGAGAGAATAGACTAATATCCTGGGCCAAGGAATTCAAAATAATTTTAGTTGTCATCAATAGGGGCTTCCAAGTAGGAACCAAGATAAAATAAATTCTTCTTCAGTCTTCCAAGATGGATGTTGGTGTTGGATGTGACAATATGTTCTTTTTCATTCTTGAGTTCACTTCCTCTCAGTCTTTACCGTATCTATCCTCACTCCCATCCCCCAATCATACACAAATAGTAGGCCTGAGAGAGATAGGAGGAAGATTGCAAGATTGGAATCCTAAACATCAGAGTTAGGATCTGCCTGCACCAGTGACTATATTTGCAACTTGGATAATATAAAACCCTAAATAGATATACAAGAAAGAAGCAAAGACACAAAGGAGAGGCAGGGCAGATATATCCTCTTCTAAATACCTAATTATATCAACTAACTTCTAGAATAAATAGGATGGCAATCAGAGAAATGGAGAGAAGTGAAAAGCAAAGAGGAGAATAGAACTACTAAGTCTAAATCTAGGCAAAAAAGATGGATAATTATCTACTGTGACATTAAGTCTAAGTACACCACAGATGTTCATCTGAGCGTGCTATGGGCTGAAATAACAATAAGAATAAGCACACAGGAGCTCATGACAAAGATTTCTCTATCCATAGGATGTCTCAGACTGTCACAAAGAGAAGTTACGGAACATGGGACTCTTAGACACTACTCAAGCAGCTCTGGAAAGGGCTCAGGTAGTTATAGTCTGTTGCCACATATTTATTCCCTGGGTTCTTCCAAACAAAGAGATTTTTTATGTTGTAAAAATGGAGTACCCTAACTTGGGCATTTTGCAGGTGTTTTCAATAAAAAGAAAAAATTAATAACTTTTGTATGCCACTTGGATTTTAGTTTATATCATAAACCACTATCTCTCATTTTCCATTTTACTTCTCTATTTAGCTTGTTAATCTGGACTATCAAAACTTGTTAATCAGACTTCTTTCTTCTTAAATTCTTCCTTCAGGTTGATCACACCCAGTTCCATGGGTTTGAGCACCATTTAAGACAGTGATTTTCAACTTATGTGCTGTAGGAGGATCTTAGGTGTGCCATAAATATTTTAAAGATCATTAATGAAATTATTTTCAAAAGAAGTCCAAAGCACATCAAGTATAATCTACAACAAATTTAACCAATGGAAAATATATATAGAAAGTATCAACATTCACTTTCTAAAAGAACAAATATCACTCACAATAAACATATAAAATGATATCCAGCATCATTATAAACCTCAGAGATGAGAACAGGTTGACGTCTTGCGTACTTTTTATATTTCTCAAAACCAAGCATTGCCTAAGGTGTGAAGCAATAGTAACAGCAGCTCACATACACTGCTAGGAATCAGATCATTTGAAAGACCACTTTAAAGAGTAATTTCACGATATCTATGGTAGAACATATGCACAATTTAAGACACAGACCATGAAAATTATTGTCTGCTACACAAGACATATGTCAGAATGTTCTAAGTTGGATTTCTGCTAAAATGAAAATATTGCAAGAACTGTAAATTTCGTCAACATGTGAAGTAGAAAATATGTATTATTACACAATTGAATTGGCAAAATAATGGAAATGAATAAACAAAAGCTATACATTATGATATTGAGTGGAAAGTTCCGTTTATAGAAGACAAAGTAAAACATAAGAGGTACATATTTATTTTTAAAATATATGTTACTGAACACTTTATTTGAGATTCTAATTACTTCTGGTGAAGAGAAATGAGAATGTTTACTTCTTCAGGTGACATCTAGCTTGCTGGGCCAGCTTTGACCGGTCCCTCAGCATTTAGTAGAAGACCTCACAAGAGTTGCAGATAAATACTAGGACTTTTGACCTATCCATACACAGCCTAGAATATTTATCCATGGACACATCACAATTGTTGTCTCTAATACATAGAGGGTCCCCAAACTGTATGCTAGACAGAAGAAAATTGTTTGGTATGAAGGTAAAGTCTGAGAGTCTGCATCCCTTGGCCAGGGGAATTTTTCTCCATCCTCATATCTGCGGAGCTGGTATTCTTAGCCAGGTTGATGGCCTAGAAGGTTAGTGCTCAGACTGTGGAACAAGCCTGACAGAACTTATGACTTTAAAAACCCAGTTTGCTCATGTCTAGGGAAGAAGTTCTGGAAGCAGATGTCCAGTTTACATGTGGACCACTCTGTTCTGTGTGCAATGAATAAATTATAAGTATAGCCCCAAACCTTATGAAAGTACATGTCCTATTTTCACAATAACAGGCCTGGGGATAAAACCAAGCATTAGATTTACTACAGGAAACCAACCTTACAATTAGATAAACACGTCATGTTTGGGTGTGTATACAGCTGGATCAGAACGACACTTTCTTAATCACTAAATTCATGAAAATTAGAAGAATATTGCCATTTCGTAGGTGGGTGAAGTTGATGTTTTAGATGATTTCAGAGGAGGATCTGCCTCTCTTACACCCTGTTCACACTGCCACAGTCCCCATACCTATGGAGTGAGCCTTTGATCAAGACAGGCTGACTCCAGGGGGAAGAGAAAGACCAGTTTCACCAGAGTTTCACCAGTTTCACCAGAGTTTCAGGTTGACTTTTCTTCTCTAGAGGAAAGCAACCGGGCACCCATGTTGCAGCCATTCCAAAGGGAGAATATTTGGAAACCTCAGCCAATCTCCTACCACTTCTGCCTTGGCTATATCCTTATGGATATAAGCAGTCTAGAGCACACCAGTAATTCATCTTGAAATGAGTCTTAATTCTGCCCTGTCCTTTCATGAGACACTGTCTTCCTCACTTCAGACAGAAATCAGGGCTAGAAGAAAGGGGAGAATCTTCCTTGGAAACAAGGATAGGATTCATGTGTCCTCACCAAAGCCCTTTTAGGTTCTTAAACCTAAAATTTGCCACAAAATTTCTTTCATCTGTGTTTATTAAGGAGGTTTAAGTTAACGTTGCCATTGCATATCACTGGTAATCATATTAATAGATAGAATTCTTGGAATCAATATAGCAGGGCATCAGAAATCAGCATGTGTCACACCTGACACAGATGCACACCCAGTAACACCTGTCTGACATCATAGCCATAGCTCACAGCAACCTTAATCTTGGGCTTAGGCAATCCCTTTGCCTCAGCCTCCTGAGTAGCTGGGACTACAGGCACCTGCCATGACCCCTGGCTAGTTTTTCTATTTTTAGTAGAGATGGGGTATCGCTCTTGTTTAGGCCAATCTTGAACTCCTGAGCTTAGGCAATCTACCCGCCTCAGCCTTCCAGAGTGCTAGCATTACATGTGTAAGCCACGGTGCCCAGCCAGGAACATATTTTTAATAGAGGCCAGAACCCTGGGAACTTTCGAAGGGCTGAGATACATGATCTCCAGTAAAAGGTAGGTTTAAATCTGTTTGGACCTTTTCCCATCATATATTTCTTACTTTTGCCATTATTGCTTCTACCTCCGTATGTTTGCCAAGGCTGGAGATGTGAAAGTGAGTGCTTTTCTATGGCAATATAAATAAAATAATAGCATGATTGGGTGGGGTGGGGATTGATAGTCAATGCCAGCCATGGAGTTTCCTGAGGGAGTCCAACCCCAAGACTCTACTTTACAGTGAGGACTGGGAGGAACACACAAGGTCATAGGAAGAAGTGGTCCCGTGGTCTATCAGTACAGGGAGATGCTCTCACCAAGGAGATCTGGGCAATAATAATTTCATTATTATATTATACTATAATTATTTATGTTATATCATTATGTATTATTATAAATAATAGTATTATTATTCTGAAAATGATAAATAGGCCTAAATAATTTTTAATTTTCATTGAAGATTTTCCCATTATTTTTCTTTCTTCTTTGGTAGGGGTTATTTTCTCCAGGGAATCTAGTCATAGCAGTCTTTTTCTCTAAACCACTAAATCAGTATCTTTATTAGAATGAATGTAGGTAATTTGTAACACTACTTATATCTATCATCTCACCACTTGAATAAACTACATACACAAATAGCAGCTTTTCCTCCCCATGAAAAAGTTGTGTTGTTTTGAAAGAATAGCTTGCTGATAGATTGCCCCCAGTGGATAGGCCTGAGTTGAAATTATCAACAAACTACTTATTAGAGGTATGGTCTATGGCAGTTGATCTTATCCTTGAAAAACTTGTATATACAAAACAGGCAGGGGTGTGGTGTGGCTGAGGGTAACTTTTTCCCACTGAATTTGTTAGTTTCCAAAGAATGAATTTAACTTAACCCTTAGCTGTTCTGTAGAGGGGTTGAATGGGGTTTCCACTTTTCTAATCATTTAGCTTATAATAGCACGGCCCCCAAGAGCATAATTATTTCTATAAAAACAGGGGTGGGCACATTTCAGGGGTCCTCAAACTTTTTAAACAGGGGGCCAATTCACTGTCCCTCAGACCATTGGAGGGCCAGAATGCGGGCCCCAGGACGAGTTGGCTGCTAAGCAGGACAGGCAGCAGCAGCAAAAACACCCAGCTGGGCAGATAAATCTACTCAGCGGGCTGCATGTGGCCTGTGGGCCATAGTTTGAGGACACCTGGTAGAAAGAAGAATTCTCCATAGAAGGAAAACTAATAGGAGGCTCCCACAGTATTCTTTCACATATTATCCCAGCCTGAGTAACTCAGAGACAGAAGCCCAGCTGAAGAAACTGTTGAATTACTACAAATTTGGTTGAAGGCTTGGCGCCTGTGGCTCAAGAGGCTAAGGCACCAGCCATATATACCTGAGCTGGCGGGTTCGAATCATTCGAATCCAGGCTGGCCTGCCAAACAATGAGGGCTGCAACCAAAAAATAGCCAGGCATTCTGGCGGGCGCCTGTAGTCCCAGCTACTTGGGAGACGGAGGTAGAACAATAGCTTGAGCCCAGGAGTTGAAGGTTGCTGTGAGCTGTGATGCCGTGGCACTCTACCCAAAGTGACAGCTTGAGGCTCTGTTTCATAAAACAAGCAAACAAACAAAAACCTGATAAATGCCTAACAAACTGATTTTAAAAAGAGAGAGTGAACAAAATAACCAGTGTTAGGAATGTAAAGCAAAACATTACTACAGCCCCAATAGATATTAAATGATAATAGAAGATACGGTGAAAAGCTTGGTACCCATATGTTTGAAATGTAAACAAGTTAGACAACTTGCTGGAAAAATACTGTCAATAACTGAAACAAGTATAACTAGAAAATCTGAAATAGCATTACATTACTTAATCCATAAATAAGAACTTTTCCATAAAGAAAAAAAGGAGATGCGAATTTAGATATGAACAAATCACTACAGCATTTACCATTATAGAAAGAAATATGGGAAGGAAATGCTACCTGAAACCTGGGCACTTTAAGAGTTAAGACAGACAGATTTTGAGGTTTTCTCCGAACCCACCAGATGGGCATCTCAAGGCCTCTTTCCCGAAGGAATCCTGATCAAGATGTGGAATAGTGGTGGATTTGATAACTATGGCAGCTCCGTGTGTGGAGAGCTGGGGCTACACACAGTCCCCTGTGGGCTTTAGATCACTGACACCTACTCAAGCTGAGAAGAAATCAAGATCCTGAGCCCAGCTCATTGTGCCCTGTATCTCAGCTGCTTTCTGCCACCCCGGTGGATGAAGTCTTCAAAATCGGGAATGTTGAGATTTCACAGGTCACTACTGTGGGGATAATTAGACATGCAGAGACGGCTCCAACCAACATTGTTCACAAAAAAGACGACGTGACGGCAGTGCCCGTGGATGTTTGCCAGTGTGTTGACACAGATGACGCAAGGTGATAATGCTGTGGTTCCTCCAGAAATATATCTGAAAGTGTGAGGCCACCTGAGATCTTTCCAGAACAAAAAGATCCTGGTAGCCTTTAAGATCATGTCCTTGAAGGATATGAGTGAGTTTACCACACAGGTTCTGGAAAGTAGTCAACACACAGGTGACACTGAGCAAGTCGAAGAGCCCGCCCCGAGCAGGAATGCCTGTCAGCAATCCAGGAGAGACGGAAGCAGGGAGCTTTGGTGGGACTGGCTACATGCCAGCAAATCCCTCACTGTAGCCCCAAACCGGGTGCTGGATTTGATTAAGGGTTGCACAAGACGTGAAGGATTGAACTTCTAGGATCTTAAGAACCACCTTGAACATATATCTGTATCCTCAGTCAAGCAAGCTGTGGATTTTCTGAGGAACGAGGGGCACATCTCATCTACTGTGGGTGATGACCACTTTAAATCCAGAGATGCAGAACAACTGGATCTGAATTGGGTACCTATTTTCCAGCGGGACCTACTTTCACAGTCTTTTGTCTCCAGTTGTGGATATGTTTGGCCAGATTGCTTTTAGAAAGTAGGTTTCATCTGTAAAAGGTTTCAGCTGACATCCTTTTGAAACTCACTACTCTTTTCTGTGTTTGAGTCTTGATTGTTTGTTTAGATCGAAGTGCTATGAGCGATTGACAGAGATATAACCCAGGATGGATTTTCTTGAAGAAATTACAACATCAAGAAAGATGGATTTGGAAGAAGGATGTTACCAAGAGAGTACTCAAGTAATGCTTGGGAGTTTCAATTCCTAAAATGTTTCCTGCTGGAACAAGAGGAGCAGGGCTAGGGCCTGCAGACAGAGCACCAGCCAAGAAACCCTCTGGCCGCTGCCTGTTTTTGTTTCCCACTTTGGTTATATGGTGTCACTTCCAGAATTGCACTTTCCTTCACCTGCTTGTCATGGGTGCTGCTTGTCACAACAGTGTGTTAATATAAACATGCTCTGGAGTGGTGGCCTCCAGGGCCAGAAGAGAGGAGGAAGTACTACTGCATTTTGTACAAAGTAAGTTCATTCATATGTTTAATAGAACAGTTCTATTGCAAAAAAAAAAAAAGAAAGAAAAAGAAAAAGTTAAGACAGTGTCTTGAAGAAGTCATAGCCAAAAAACCAGTAATTCATTAGGCCCTTGAGCTCAGAAGTTCAAGATCAGCTTAGTAAGAGTGAGACCCAGTCTTTACTAAACATAGTAAAACTAGCTCAGCATTGTGGTGGGCACCTGTAGCCCCAGGTACTCAGAAGGCTGAGGTGGGAGGATCTCTTGAGCCCAAGAGTTTGAGGTTGCTGGGAGCTATGATGCCATGGCACTCTACCCCAGAAGATAGAGTGAGACTCTGTTTCAATAAAAGAAAAAATTCTGTTGCTATATAACAAATAAATTATTACAAACTTAGAGGCTCAATAAAATCCAAATTTATTATCTCGCAGTTTCCCTGGGTCTGGAGTTGAGCATGGTGTGAATGGGTTCTCTGCTCATGATCTCATGTGGCTGAAATCTAGTGTTGGCCAGGGCTACAATTATCATCTCAGGCACAGGCTCCTCCTTCAAGTTCATTCAGAGTATTTGCAGCATTCAGTTCCCTGCAACTCTGAGAATGAATTTAAAATTTCTTGTTCTCTGTCAACTTGGAATGTCTTAGAGGCCATCCTCTTTTTCTTGTTACATAGCCTTGTCCACAACGTGGCAATCAACTCTTTGTGGCCAGCAGGAGAATATGTCTACTGCATCTCTGACTTCTGTCTCTGACCTCCTCTGTCTCTGACCTCTAGACTCAGATTTAAAGGACTCCTGTGATTAGGTTAGTATGCCCAGATAATCTCTTTTTGGCTAACCCAAAGTCAACTTAATTGGTATCCACAATTTTATCTTTGAAAGTCCCTTTGCCGTATAACATAGTATAATACTGGGAGTGGTATTTTATGATATTCTCAGGTTTCACCCAAATTCTGGAAGGGAATTATACAAAAGTGAGGATAATTAGGAGTCATCTTAAAATTCTGCCTGCCACATGATCTATGCTGGATAATTTTCCATGAGAACATTTGAAAAGTTTGGGTGCTGTGCAGCCTATAGGTGGAGACACACACACATACATGTGTATATACACATATGCACCTATATATATATGTATGTGTATGCACATGTGTCTGTCTGTCAGTTAAGTAGATGAGAGGGTTAGGTCTTTTATTTCCTTCTTAATATTCTGCCTATTTTTTTATGAATAAATAAGAATTGGGCATTATAAAATCCATCTATTACTGGGGCATTTTCAAATTCTTTCAATTTTACCATGTTTCTTCATATATTTGGGGCTCTGCTGTTAGGCCACATTTATTTATTTATTTATTTATTTTGAGACAGAGCCTCAAGCTGTCCCCCTGGGTAGAGTGCCATGGCATTACAGCTCACAGCAACCTCCAACTCCTGGGCTCTAGCGAGTCTCCTGCCTCCACCTCCCAAGTAGCTGGGACAACAGGCACCCGCCACAACG
>CAUYTI010061276.1:0-13493 GCA_963575145.1 Galago senegalensis | reverse complement strand
TATTTTTTTTCCCCAGCTAACACATTGATTTCAACTTCTTGTATTTTGTGAAATACAGAATTGAATATTTAAAACAGGTGCAGCATGCCACTACTTAGCTTGAGATTATTTATTTACATCTAACAAGTAAAAGCTTTCATCAAGGAAAGAGCCAGCCACATTAGAATATAAAGTAATTGACTTGTATTTTTTTTCCCCGGCTAACACATTGATTTCAACTTCTTGTATTTTGTGAAATGCTTCATTTATGTCAATAGCTGCTGAAGTTAAAGTTTGAAATATAACAGTTTTACTTTTTTGTAGCTGCATATGGTAACTAACATTTGGGTGCATTAAAGTTTATGTAACATTTCAGAGAATCAAGCAAAGCTCTGCTTTTCAAGGCTGGTGATGAGTAATGCACGTACCGCCACGTTTGTGTACATACTTCAATGTCTTCAAGAACTTCAGTGCTGTACTGTTTGAAGGTAAAAGTGTATCGGTAAAGGCGACTGACTTAACATGTTAGCTCGGCCTCTTTAAGCAATTTTCTACAGCTAACCTAAAACACGATGGAGAGTTCTGGGTCCCCTGTTGATGGGGAGATAGAGCTGGCTCTTTCTAGTTTCTCACTAGGGAGGAATGGGATGTATCGCCCCAGGTGCATGGCCACGTGCCTGTGGAAAAAGTGGCGCAGATATTTCCGGAACCGCTCGCCGACGAAGGCATAGATCACTGGGTTGACACAGCAGTGTGTGTAGGCTATCACCTCCGTCACCTGCATGGCCAGGTCCAGGTGCCTGCTTTGCTCACAGCTGTTATCAAAAAAGATCCCGTGAAAAGCAGAGAGAAGGAGAACCAGGTTGTAGGGTGTCCAAAAAATGAAGAAGATCACCATGATAACAAAAATGAGCCGGATGGCCCTGTACTTTTTTTTACTGGGGCATCTTAGCAACGTTTTGATGATTCCTGAGTAGCAGACAGCCATAACGAGCAGAGGGAGAGCAAGCCCCAAGATGTTCATTCTCAGAACATGGAAATTCTTCCACCTTTCTTCCCCATCCTCTGGGTAAGCAGGGCTGCAGATAGACTCTTCAAACAGCTCTTGGGACTCATGGAAGAGAAATTCAGGGAGGGCTGCTAGCCCTGCCAGGCCCCAGGTGACAATACTGGTGATGACACCAAAAGTCACAGTCCTGGTTTGAAGGGCAAACACAGCATGGACAATGGCCAAGTACCTGTCGACTGTCATCAGCATGATGAAGAAGATCTCACTGTATAAGCCCATGTAATAAAGGCCAGAGAGAAGCTTACACATGCCATGGCCAAAAACCCAGTTATTCCACCCAACATAGTGAATCCAGAACGGAAGAGTGAAGAGGAAGAGCAAGTCAGAGACGGCCAAGTTGAGCAGGTAGATGTTGCTCAAAATCCTGAGCCTCCTGTATTTTGTGAGGATCACTATCACCATGACATTGCCCAAGAGGCCCACGATGAACACCAGGGAATACAGAGGAGGCAGAAACCGGGCACCCAGCTCCTTGATACTGACTTTTTCACACGGCAGTGCAAACTCATAGTCATAGGGTGTGGTCCCCAAGGCCTGAACCTCATCTAGTGGGGTTGCCATTTTGCTTGTTCCTGTGATAAAAGAAGAAAAAAAAAAAACAATTCCATAATTAAGCGTAATCACCCTTTGTGAAACACACCAGTTGATTTGTTCATTCCCACAGTGAAGATGCCATGTGTGGGCATCTTTTAGAGGTTCTTCAGCATGTATTTCAAAAGGCATATGACAGATGCTGCGAGGGGGGTCAAGAAAGAAAGCTCTGACATTGTCAGAGTCAGCATGATGCGTGACGGGAAGAGGAAAGAGAAATGTTGTGAGACATTCGTGAAGAGTGAGGCTGTCGATTTCTAAAAGCATTTGAAGGAGGAAAATTCAAAACAGGAGAGAACAGTCTGTGTAATGATAATAATAATGTAATAATAGTGTAATTATTATTATCACTGTATCTTTTAAGGCATTTTTCATTTTATGTTTTGAAGTTTATACATGACTTTCACATGTAATACATTACTATTTAAAAATAAAATACTTAATAATAAGTATGATTATTATTACTGCAAATAGCTGTGGCTCCCTAGGGCCCCATTATTTGCTGTCCATCATCACTAACGGGGAAATTGAACATTGAAGAATTTAGTAATTCACCCGACATTCTTTCACAAGTACATACGAAAGTTAGGGCTAGATCATTAGTCTCTATGTCCATTTCTCCCGTCACTAAATTCTAATGTAGTGATTTTTTAAATTTAACATTTGAAAATGTAGCTATTATAATCATGCACCCTAGTAATTACAGTAACCTAGTAACCTAATGACCTAGGTTACTTTCCTTTTCCTGCCCTACTGATCCTGAATTAAATCAATCATGAGACAACAGCAACCCCCAAAGAGCTTAGCCATCACAGGGGGTGCAGGGACAGAGGGAAAACTTCCCCTTTGCCCTGGAATGTTTCACTGAAAACTCAACTCGCAAAATGCAGATTAACGACAAAGAAGGTATACAGATTTGTCGGCATGCATGGGGGGAATCACAGAGCAATTGCCCAACAACCCAGTGGGTACACATGCTTATATGCCTTACCTCTTAGGGCACAAGGTGATGGGGAAGTGTGGATGATATTAGCAGGATAGCAAATGATTTTTAGGGGAATTTGGTGGGCTTGAAGAACATGCCATGGCCTGGGACAAAATCTGTTGGGCCCACAGGATGAACAGTGATTCATGACAAGAGCCTCTTCACTGATTCTAGTCTTCCTTCCTGGGATATGAGTTCAGTTAATGAAGAAGAAAGGAACCAGAGGTAACTGTTTCCTTGATTAGTAGGCCCGAACTTTAGGCAGGTGAGGGAACGTAGGAGGACGACTTCCTCCTGTGCTTTGGGAGAGGGAGAGGATTGCAGTGTGTGTATGTGTGTGTGTGTGGGGGGGGATTGTTCTCTTTGGTGGGCCTGTCCCTGTCTTTATGTAGATAAAAGAAAAGTCTCCTTTAGCATCTATTGATCGCCATGGCCTTTCAATTCAAAATGCCCATCATAGCAGGGAGCCACATGCTGGGCTGAAGTTCCCTTTGCTCCTTCAGGGGCAAGCAGGAGGAATTAGTCAACGAGATATTTTATTAGACTCAATATTTTTTAGACCAGGAGCCATAGGCTCTTTGCTAACTTTCTCTAGGACTTTAGTGGAGAAGGAGGAAAACCAGATCAAGGGGGAATCCTGAGAAGGACAGTTAAGCCGTGCACTGATCCCTCAGAGGGACTCCTACTGGTCCTCTCCTTTCTAAGAGGAAGGGCCAAGTGTGAGGACGTGAATATGCAAGCCAACGGGCATTTCTCAGGTATGTCGGAAAAACGTATAATGGAGGCCCATGGCAAGGAATTGTTTTTGCTTCTTAAAAGACTAGTGACACCCTAAAAGTGAGGCTTGGGCATGGTCAAAGTGAGAATAAGGATGAAAGAGCAGGAGCCAGTCCCACCTCTATGACCAGGGCAGCCTGTTAACACTGAGCCTCCTTTACTCATCTCCAGAGTAAGGACCGTGCCACCCTGTGGGGGTGTCATGAGGGTCAGATGAGAGGGTGTGTGTGAGTTCACATTTTAAACTTGCAAAAGCTATATAACTGGTAGGAAGCAAGAGTGGAAGAGAGGCAGTAAGAAGCCATTTCGATTGCATTCAGGAAAAAGTAGGGTCCCTTAGGTGGAACTTGTTGGTCTATTTTTATGAGTCTGTCCAGGTACATCTCCTACTGATCAGCAGAACACATTCCAGGCTTTGGAGGCAATAAATATAGTTAAGGAACAACTGATTCCTATGATCTTGTCAGCGTTCTTTTCCTCATGGCATAATCCACAGCAGCTGAGAGAAAAGTACCCATCATTCTACACATTTACAATCATAGGAAATGTCCTTCTAAACTTCAGCACCGAATATGCTACAGACCAGAGCTGCTGGCTCCAGAGGCCAAAGGCATAGTAGCCTCTACTCACCAGCAATTGTTGGTACCTATTTTCTTCTTCTCTCAAAATGACTTAAAAACAAGCACAATTAAAAAAAAAACCACTTCAGTTTTGCTTCATTTGAGGAAACTATCTTTAATTTGTGTGTTACTTCTCTAAACTCAACATGATCAGTATGATCAACTCGGAGAACCTTCTGAGTTGGGCTTCAGGGCTGCCTATGAGCTGTTAGCTCTAAAGTTCAAAGCTCAGGAAAGCACCTGGGTTCTCCAGGGTCAGCAACCAAGTCCTTGCTTACTAGTTACATGGGGCCAGAGATATAAAAGCTGACGTGGTTTTCACCTCTTACCCAGTCTCAATCAAGATGAATATTTAGGTCTGAAATAGTAAAGCAGCTGGATCTTCAGCATAGCACTTTGCATTTTAGGAAAACGATAGGGTCATGGTAAAAAAAAAAAATAACAACAAATAAAAGAACCCAAAACAAAACTAAAAATCCCCCCAAATTTCACCATCTTGTCCATCAACCTTTCTCTGTGCAGACATGTGCACATAAACACAAGATGTACAAATGCGAAGGGATGCCATTTTAGCCAGTTCACTAAAATTATAGCACAACTCAGCGGTGCCATCTGCAATGATTCTTTAGCCTCCAAACTATTTTGATCTCTGTTACCAGCTTCTCATCTTCCAGGTAGAAGGAAAAAGGGTTCATATGTTTTCGGGTAAAGTAGTTTAAACTCAGTGCGATCCATTTATGTGAACCATGATTTTAGATTGTCCTCATCCTCTTTATGTTGCCAGTATAAGTTCAGTTTCTTGTCCTTTCTCAGAGGTCCTTTCTAAGACGGTGGCAGAGATATGGGGGAGGGACAGCATGACTTGAGGCATGGAGCAGAGTGGGCAGGGAGTGTGTTGCTCCTGTGGGTTCTTGTTACATGGCTAGTGTCTGCTCAGTTGGGGTGACCTGGTCCCTGGCATTTGTTGTGATGGTTTGTAGCTAAGGTGCTCATGATTCATTCACTCTTAGTGCCCCCTGGGCACAGTCACTCACCATTCCCTCAGTGCAGACTGGGACAGATAACCCTAACACTGCCACATCTCCACCAGGGCCCAGGCTCAGGCTTTGCACCTGCTCCTGCATTGGCAGCACCAGGCAGGCAAGCTCTTCCTCAAACCCCTGTGTACCAAGGACAAACTGAGGAACACTCAAGAATGCAAACTAGGCCAGGTACGGTGGCTCATGCCTCTAATCTGGCACTCAGGGAAACTGAGGCAGAAGGATCACTTGAGCTCAGGAGTTTAAGACCAGCATGAGCAAGAACAAGGACCCCATCTCTACTAAAGTAGAAAAATCAGCTGGGTGTGGGGGTGCACAACTGTAGTCCCAGCTACTCAGGAAGCTAAGGCAGGAGGATTGTTTGAGCCCAGGAGTTTGAGGTGGCAGTGAGCTGAAATATTACCACTGCACTCTACTCAGAGCAAAGGATCAAGACTCTGTCCCACAAAGAAGACAAAAAAAGTATGAACTAGATCTTTTCCTGCCAGAACTCCAACCTAACTGCATTGGCAGTGGGTAAAGAGGTGCCCTGTGGAGAGACATCCTCTGGGGGGTTCTCTGCAACTTATCAGATGGTCCTCCCTTCCCCCCAGCTCTGGCCAAAGCCTGGGCGGGGAAGGCAGAGACCCACAGACATGACTGCTTCCTTTACTAACCACTATCTCTCTTCTCATGTTGTCTGGAGTCAGAAGGAAGTTGCCCCCTCCTCTCCATTCTTATCTTGCCAGGTTCTCCCTAAGATAAATGTCTGTGCTCTAATCCAGGGGTCCTCAAACTTTTGAAACAGGGGGCCAGTTCACCATCCCTCAGACAGTTGGAGGGCTGGACTGCAGACCCCAGGATGAGTCAGCTGCTAAGCAGGATAGGCAGCAGTGGCAAAAACACCTGGAGGGCCGGCTAAATGTGTAGGCAGCTGCATGTGGCCCACGGGTCATAGTTTGAGGACGCCTGCTCTATCTGATCCATCAATCTTGACTCTTGAAATGCTAAACTATGTTATACAAATACATATGTATAGATCATCTTATATGTGTGCACCATTTTATGATCCAGTGTGTGATGGTTGTTTTCATGTTAATAAGCATAAATTTATGTTCACTACTTTTAAATTTTAATTGAATGTTGCGAAGCTGAGTTGAGATTAAACACTGGAACGAGACCCTTCTTCAGAAAGCATATCTAAATTGGGCCTGACATTTTAATTAGAAGAAAAAATTACAATGATGACAGTGCTGTAAGGGTGCAGTTGACCCGAGGCACTTACTCATTGCTGATGCCATGTGCCTTGGCTCACTGAGTTCTAGAAATAACACATCGTATTATTTCGTATATATAGAAAACAAGAGCCATCAAGACACACATGGCTTTGATCCAACAGTTCTGCTCTTTGGAATTTAGCCTACGAGAAAACACAATAAACACCAAGATGTTCGCAGGGTATCGTTTTCACAGTAGAAAGAAACACGGAAATGGCAACAGTCTACGCGTTTCACACTTGAAAGCTATTTCGAATAAACTGTAGTCCATATTTATAATAGATTATTGTGTCACCATGATAACGATTGGTGGAGACCAGGTAAAAACCACAGACAAATATTTATGAAAAATGAAGAGCGTCTAATGTATGTAAACTGAGATTGCAACAACACGCAACTGTAGATAGGTGGAGAATACAATGAGCAAATAATTAAATCAGCTGTGGTCAAGAAGTGATTTTTTTTTTGATAATCTTTAAAGTTGCAAAATTCTTAATTTTGTTATATGCCCTTGTCAATTGAGCTGTAGCTGAAGGCAAAGGCACACTGGGTCAAAAACTTAGGCAAATTACGAGATGAAGCGATTACTCATCTGAACTTGAAACCACAAACTGAGTGATCTAAGAAACTGGCAGTGGAGGCCACACAAGGTGAGGTGTTTCAATTTTGTTTTAAAGTTTAGAAATGTGTGTAGCTTGGCCGTCTTCATCTGGGGTGCGGTTGACTTACAACTACCCAGACGGGGGGAGGGGAGACTTCCTCTGAGGGCCTTGAGACCCGCTCTGGCTGGGGGTCAGCTAGCCTCCGCCTGAGGACTTAGAAGGCCCTTCAGGTGACCCTGGAGTACACCCCCATGTGGACACGTGGTCTGGGTAGATGCCAGGTTGCACAATGCTTCCAAATTATCCAGTGTGTGAGATTCTCACATCCACATTTTCTCTTCTACTTCCTGCCCCAAGATTCTTAGTGCTTCTGGCAAATCCTGAAGAGAGAGGATAACACAGGGGCCTCTGTTCTTCTCTTACTGGGCTCTAACCTTTCAGCACGAAGCTGTGCATGGTGCTTAGATATCCCTGTGCAAACCTCAGAAGGACACCTCCAGGGTGTCCACACAATTCAAACCTCCCTGTCTTAGAAGGAGTGAAGGCAGCTTCTCTGCATGCCAAACACCCCTTAAATGCAGGCCAGATCCCTTCCTCTGGGGTACCAGCACAGAGAATCTTGTTCCACTCCAGAGACGCTCCAAATAGAACCAGGATACTGAGATTCCAACTCTCAGAGCCTCTGAATAAAAGAAATAATTTATTTCTCAGCATGGATCAAATAATACACAATATAGTCAAACATTTTCTCCAAATCATTTGGTTTTCTCTTATTGCTTACAACTACCTGGAAAAGGAAAAAATACTAGAAGGGAAAGAGTCTCCGAGTTCTGGAAGTTTACGTTTTTCCAGACAACTAGTGTGAGATGAGTCAAAACTAATTCCGCCTTCCATAGATCAGGCCCTTTATCTATGTATTTGTTTGTTCTCACAGCTTTGCAAGGTAGGTTTTTATATTTCCATTTTAGAGATTAGCACACAGAGGCTTGGCAAGGCTCAGTCCCCAGCCTGAGGCCCTTTTGTTAGTGTCCGGTAGAGCGGGGGCTTCTCGTGTGCCCCCTGTTTTTGCCTTCCTGTCCCATTTAGTAGGACCCCTGAGCTCAGGATTACATAAATGATTGTATATCTTTTCTATCTTGTGGTTCTGCCTTCATACATATAAATCTTAAGTCTATTTTTAGTTCAGTTTGATATATGGCCTGAAGTACATTTCTAATTTACTTCTTTTTAAATGGTTGACAAATTTAAAAACACTGTATGCTGAGTAACCATCCTCTCCCCCTCCGGCTTGAATCATGACCTTTGTCATATACTCTTTCATCTGCTGATTCTGATTGTGTATTTTATATTCCACTGATCTCTTATTTCTATGCCAGAGGCGCCCTTAATTATTCTTGATTTATTGGGCTATTTGCATAGATTACCTGAATGTATAACTTCTTTCATTATTCATTGCCAAATACATCGTATCTATTAGGGCCACTTGTATTAGTCAATGAACTTTAGGATCATTTGGTCAAGTGCTTATAAAAATATAAATTGGGGTATAATTGTATTACATTTGTGAGAAAATCAAGGAAGAATCAATAACTTTACAATGTAAAGTTGTTCTGATCTGTGAGAACATGATGTGTCTGTCTACTTACCCTACTCACCATCCTCGTTTTAGTTACTGGTCTTGTATATTTCTTATTACATTTTTATCTAGATTTATATTTTCTGAGGCTACTGTGCGTGAAATATTTTTACCTAATATCTTCTCTAATTGATATTTTTAAGCTGATCATCTTTCTGATTAAAAAAAAAAATAAATTTCTCTAAGACTGCTAGATAAGCATATTATCTATGAAATAGTCCTAAGATCACACCTTCCTTTCTTGTATTTCCCATGTGTTTCTTTTAACTTATTGCTTAGGATGGAACTTCCACAGAAACATTAAGTAAATAGTGGCATCACTACATTTGTCTTATTCCCAACTATAATGGGACACTGCCCCCCACCCCATGGCTCTCCCCAGTTTTTCAAAGACTGCAAAGGACAGACTCACCAATGGGCCTTTCTTTATTCTTTGAGACCTCTAGTTTTGATACAAGTTTTTAAGAATTTGATTAGAAATCCCTAAGAATGATCTTAATTTGCATTTCTCTGATGACTAGTGCTGTTGAACATTTTTTCAGATGCTTTTTGGCCATTTATATGACCATTGCATAGATTTGAAAAATGCATTGAGATATCATCTTCCCCAGGTCAGAATGGTCATTATTAAAAAGTCAAAGAACAGTAGATGTTGGTGAGGATGTGAAGAAACACTTACACGCTGTTAGCGGCAATGTAAATTAGTACCTCTATGAAAAAACGGTGGGGAGATTTCTCAGATAACTAAAAATAGAACTACCATAAGCTCCAGCAATTTTGCGACTGGGCATTTATCCAAAGGAAAGCGCATCAGAATATCTTATGGATACCTGAACCCCCATGCTTGTTGCAGCACTATTCACAATGGCAAAGATACACAATCAACCTAAGGGTCCACTAGTGGATGGAGGGATACAGAAAATGTGACACACACACACACTGGAGTACTAGTCAAACCATAAAAAAGAATGAGATCATGTCTTTTGCAACAACATGGATGGAATTGGAGGCCATTTTCCTAAGTGAAACTGTTCAAAGTCAGAAAGTCAAACACAGCATGTTCTCACTGAGAAGCAGGAGCTGAATAATTGTGCACACACAAGTAAAGTGTGGAATAACAGACACCGGAGTCTTGGAAGAGTGGAGGGCTGGAATGGGATGGGGGAGGAGAAATTACTTAATGGACATAATGTACATTATTTGGGCAATTTTACACTAAAAGCCCAGACTTCACCACTGAGAAAATATTTCAGAGTTTCAGAATGCTATTGGAATTGTCATCATCAAGTGACTTGTCTGCCATCTTCACAGCATTTTACACCTATTATTTGCCCAACCAATTTTCTTTTCTTTTCTTTCTTTCTTTTTTTTTTTTTTTTTTTTTTTGAGACAGAGCCTCAAGCTGTCCCCCTGGGTAGAGTGCCATGGCATCATAGCTCACAGCAACCTCCAACTCCTGGCCTCAAGCGAGTTTCTTGCCTCCACCTCCCAAGTAGCTGGGACCACAGGCGCCTGCCACAATGCCCGGCTATTTTTTGGTTGCAGCCATCGTTGTTTGGCAGGCCCAGGCTGGATTCGAATCTGCCAGCTCAGGTGTATGTGGCTGGTACATTAGCCACTTAAGCCACAGGCGCCGAGCCTGCCCAACCAATTTTCTAAATAATCTTCCTTTTCTAAGCAATTTTCCTAGACTGACTATGGGATGGAATGAGGTTTTAACATGACAACATCAAGAAAGAGTCGGCATGAGTTTGGTGGGATGTTTAACAGAGTCAGGGAGGTGGAAGAGAACAGTCCATGACAATTATAATTTATATAATAAACACTCAGTGATATCTACATTTAAAAAATAGAATTTCTAAGACTGGGTGGCAACTCAAAAACTAAATCACTAGACATAAACTCCAATAATGAGATGAGTCTTTCTGCATACTCTTGGTCTATAGGGGATGAGAAAATTAATATCAATTGAGTAGACACCTGTTTTATGTTCTTCTCTAGAAGTTTTACTTATTTCATATGATATGCTTTATCATAATCATAGTGTAATTTTTTTATTCTAATTTTACAGCTATAAATATATTGAGGTCAGAGCATTTCTGTAGGAGCACACAGAAAGCAAGGGATTAAGCTGGGACTTGAACCCAGGGTATTCCTTTCACAAACAAACCTAGGCCCACCCCACAGCCTCACCTGCCTGTCAGCATCAGCCTATTAGGGATAGGGACTCAGCATTTTTTTTTCTTTTGACACAGAGTCTCACTATGTCACCCTTGATAGAGTACCATGGTGTCATAGCTCACAGCAACCTCAAACTCTTGGGCTTAAGTGATTCTCTTGCCTCAGCCTCCCAAGTAGCTGGGACTACAAGCACCCACCACAATGCCCAGCTATTTTTTTGTTCTTATTATTGCTGTTGTTGTTGTTAATTTTAGCTGGCCCGGTCTGGGTTTGAACCTGACAGCCTCAGCGTATGCAGCTGGTGCCCTACCCACTGAGCTATGGGTGCACCTACAAGGACTCAGCATATTTGGTGTGATATAAAATAGTTTTGTTGGTTTAACAAAAACAAACCAACCCACCAAAACCAACCAACCAACCAACCAACCAAACAAGAAAATCAGACACGTCTTCAGAGTTGTCAGCATTAAATATGATACAGAACTTTTCCTACCTAGGGTACTAGTAAAATAAACTCAATCTCTGTTTTGCAAAAATGACTTAAGATGATAGCTCATTGTTTAATGTCCTTTGACATTTTCATGAGCAATCCAAGCATAATTGGTAGAAACAAGTGAAGTAAAGAGATGTCAGTATAATAAAAGTATATAAATAACATTTTTAATAATAATCATATTCCATAATATGGCGGCTTAAATTTAGTTCCCAAAAGGCCTATAGCAATTGCACCCTAAGTTTATATTAAGTTAAATTAAATTATGGCTATTCATTGACTACCTGCATCATGACCAAGTAAGATAAAATACGGAAACATTAATTGACGAACATAAGTTTAAGTATTTACCTCTGGCTTTGAAGGAGTTCGGATCACGCCACCCCCAAATATGCCACTCTAGCATATTAACTATATTGAGTGAAAGGCCCTTGACAAATAGCAGATGCAAACAAAAACTACCAAGAAAAACCATCCCCTCGAAAAAAAATATGACGGAACTTGCTCTGACCTGCCTTTTTCTTAAAAGCAAGACATAAAATTCTCACGTGAACGTCTTCTCTGTACCAGAAAGTTTTAACTGTTTTATTATCAAGGATGGAAAGTGGAGGTTGAAGGAAATCTTTAAAAAGAATAACTTAATTCTCACAGTTTTTCCGGTCCTGTGCAGCTTCTTATTCCAGAGAGACTGAAGAGGTTTAGGTCTGTTAATGGACATGCCCTGTGCCACATTAAAAACTGTACTCCAAGGCAGTTTAAAATGATGTAGTTCCTAGTTTTTGCTGGAAATTAAGGATACCAAGGATGACTAACTAATATATGTAATAAAACTACTAGGAAAAATAATTAGGGAAACAACTTATGAAAATATGTAAGGAAAGGAAGTTATGAGGATTTTTTTGTGTTCAGAAGGAGGAAGAATTATTTTGTCCTGTTTTGGAGGTTATTTAAAGTTATTTCAAAATGAAAAAGAGGATAATAATGGGCAAAAGCTAAATGGGTGCAGAAAGTTGGGGAGGGGGGAGAATGAGAGAGCGAATCTTACCTAGGCAAGCTGGCTAAAATTTAATGAATTTATAATAATGATTTAAAAATCAGCCTTAATGTCAAAAATACACTAGGGTAAAATCAGAATTTGTTTTTCGTGTTGTTAAAACAATCGAGTTTTCTTAGATTATTAGTTTGCTCTTGATAAAAGATTAGGAAAGGGCTTTCTTCACCTAAGTATGTGATCTACCTATAAAACAAAGCTTTTATGTCTCACCAAAATAATTTTCTGTGCCTCTAACTGTCTTTATCAAGGTCTTTCACTGCTTATTAAAACGAAATCATCACTGTCATAAGAGCCAAGGTTTTGTTTTCATTTTAATTATGTGACTTTCTGTATTTGCCTTTGATATCTTTTAATTGTCACTTTGGTTAAATGGACAGCTAAGTACTGTCTCACGGGGAACTGTGATCCTATTGAATCGGATGTTTTAAATCTTTGGACATTTTTGACAACTTTCTCACATCAATTCTAAATAAAGTCTTTCTGACCTTGAACTAACTTTGGGACTTTGTAGAGAGCCCCTGGGAAAATCTCAAAGGAATTCGTTTTCTCTTCTTATGAAAAGAGAGATATTAAACTATTTAGGCTTGTTTAATACATTAAGTTGCATGGGAAGTATTGTCAAATAAGAAATGATGGTAAGTCTTCTTTACATGCCATTTGTATGGATACATGTTATTAATATAAGGGTTCCAGAAATTGGACAGAATTACTAAAAATCTGATATGACCAAATATGATAGCCATTAAAATTCAGGTATTATTTTAAAATGTGGTGTATCACAGACATAGCCAGATTACTTCTTCAACTGCATTGTATGACTTCTCAGGGCCATTTTAAGCCATTTGTCATTCACTGACAGTTATGGCTTTACTCCCATGCTGTCCTGAAAACTTTCACAAATAGCTGTGATACAAAATCACAAGAAATTAATGGAAAAGATGCTGACAGGTAGAGGTTTCCGATCCTTTTGGACTGGGGTTGTTCATAGCCTTACGGTCCTACAAGCTGAACCTGGATGGATGTTAATGACCACAGTGATATGCATTTGTACATGTTGCTTTCTGAACTATTTCTTTTTTTTTTTTTTTTTTTTTTTGAGACAGAGCCTCAAGCTGTCCCCCTGGGTAGAGTGCTGTGGCATCACAGCTCACAGGAACCTCCAACTCCTGGGCTCAAGCGAGTCTCCTGCCTCCGCCTCCCAAGTAGCTGG
>CAUYTI010061274.1:0-25321 GCA_963575145.1 Galago senegalensis | reverse complement strand
CTCAAAATTTTTATTTCAGTGGTTCTGTGGGGCAAGAACAGGGTCACTTCCCTTCTGGGATGGATGCCCTCTTCCAGAAAAGTGCTGAGGTTTGTAAAAGTAGGAGAATAATGTTCTGGATCATAGAATTTTTTTTTTTTTGAGACAGAGACTCACTTTGTCACCTTTGGTAGAGTGTTCTGGCCTCATAGCTCACAGCAACCTCAAACTCCTGAGCTCAGGCAATCCTCTTGCCTCAGTTTTTTCTATTTTTTAAGTAGAGATGGGGTCTTACTCTAGCTCAGGCTGGTCTGGAACTTCTGAGCTTAAGCGACCCACCCACTTCAGCCTCCCAAAGTGCTAGAATTACAGTTGTGAGCCACTGCACCTGGCTGGATCATAGTATTTATTGCAGCTGACATCAGGATGAAGTAACAGCTCTCAAAATTCAGTTTCTGCTTGTTCTTACACATCAGGACAAAAACCTAAGCTCCAGGGAAATATTGATCATTTGAACCTTCAATTGTCTTAGAGTTTGAAATTGCAGATTCTGGATTGATTATCTTTGTAAATAACAACAACAACAACAACAAACTGAAAAAGCAGTTTTGGGAAGATTTAAGGGTACAGAGATGTTGCCTAAACAATTTTCCTTAGTCCTTACCTATACTTTCTCTCCCTCTATCTTATCCTTTGATATAAATATTGTATAAGACACGGTCCCTAAAGTAGGAGGATGTGTAGGCTACTTCCCCACACTGGACTTCATGCCATAATACATTTTGTTTCCTGAACATGCTCATAAAGGCCATTTATTGTCCTTGCCCAGCATTCTCACATCTAGCAAGCTCCTACTTCTTTAAGATTCAAATCAAGGGCTAACGTCTCGAAAAAACCTTCCCTAGACACCCCAAGGAATTTAAAACAGCTATGATTAAGTCTTTCTTTTTTAATATTATTTGGGATTCATTGAAGGTACAAAGAATAAGGTTACACTGATTGCATTTGTTGGGTAAAGTCTCTCTTATAATTGTGTCCTGCTCCCAAGAGGTGTTCCATACACCATGACCCCACCATCCCCCTTCCTACTGCCCTCTCCCCACTTGCTCATTCCCCCACCCCACCTTGTATTAGCTCATCTACTGCCTTCATATTAGAATAGAGTACATTGGATTCTTGCTTCTCCATTCTTGTGATGCTTTACTAAGAAGAATGTGGTCCACCTCCATCTAGGTTAATACAAACGATGTAAAGTCTCCATCTTTCTTAGTGGCTGAATAGTATTCCATGGCATACATATACCACAACTTATTAATGCATTCCCAGATTGGTGAGCATTTAGGCTATTTCCACAATTTAGTGACTGTAAATTGGGCTGTAATAAACAGTCTAGTGCAAATGTCCTCAGTGGTTGGGGCACCAGCTACATGCACCGGGCCTGGTGGGTTCAAACCTAGCTCAGGCCTTCTAAAAAAAACAAAAAATAGTGGGGCGTTGTGGTGGGCACCAATAATGCCAGCTACTTGGGAGGCTGAGGCAAGAGAACTGCTTGAGCCAAAGAGCTTGAGGTTGCTGTGAGCTGTGACACCACAGCATTCTACCGAGGGTGACAACTGAGACTCCATTACAAAAAAAAAAAATCTTTCCCCAGGCCAATATCTTCAAGTGTTTTCCCCACACTTTCTCCAAGGATTTTTATTGTCTTAGGCCTTAGATTTAAATTTTTTATCCATCTTGAATCAATTTTTGTAAGTGGTGAGAAGCATGGCTCCAGTTTTAGTCTTTTACATTTGGTTTCCAGCTCTCCCAACACCATTTATTGAATAGGGATTCTTTTTTACAGTGTACGTTCTTGTTTGGTTTATCAAGAAACAGGTGGCTGAAAGATGTGAGTTTCATCTCATGGTTTTCTATTCAGTTCCAAATGTTTATGTCTCTATTTTTGTGCCAATACCATGCTGTTTTGATCACTATGGTCTTGTAATATAGCCTAACATCTGGTAGGGTGATGTCCCTGGCTTTGTTTTTATTACTAAGAATTGCCTTGGCTATATGGGTTTTTTTCTGGTTCCATACAAAATGAAGAACTATCTTTTCCAAATCTTGAATGTATGATATTGGTATTTTAATGACAATTGCTTTGAATCTGTAGATTGCTTTGGGAAGTTTTGACACTTTAATAACATTGATTCTTTCCAGCCATGAGCATGGTATGTTTTTCCATTTGTTAATATCTTCTGCTATTTCTTTTCTTAGGGTTTCATAATTTTCTTTGTAGAGGTCCTTCACCTCTTTTGTGAGGTATATTCCTAGGTATTTTTTTTAAGAAGCTACTGTGAAGGGAATTGTGTCCTTGATTAGCTTTTCATCTTGGCTCTTACAGCATATACAAAGGCTGCTGATTTGTGGACATTGATTTTTATATCCTGAGACATTACTGTATTTTTTATCACATCAAGGAATTTTGTCGTTCAGTCTTTGAGGTTCTATGATGAGATCATATCATCAGCAAAGAGCAAGAGTTTGACCTCCTCTGACCCCATTTGGATGCCCTTTATTTCTTCTCTGGCCTGATTAGTACTGGACAGTAATTGGCTCTGCTACTCATGCTATTTTGTCTGATTCCAGTTCTAAGTGGAAAAGCTTTCAGTTTTATACCATTCAGTATAATATTAGCTGTGGGTTGCATAGATGGTTTCAATCAATTTAAGAAATGTGCCACCTATACCTATATTCTTATGTGTTCTAGTTAGAAAAGACTCTGCCTCTGTAGATCAGTTAGCATTTACTCCTGGCTGCTTGCAGAATTTTTTCTTTTATCTTGACTTTGGACAGGTTCATTACAATGTGTCTTGAAGAGACTCTGTTTGAGTTGAGATGACCCAGAGTTCTACATCCATCTGAAAGAAGTGTGTCAGAGTCTTTAGTAAAACTTTGGAAGTTTTCATTTATGATAGTCTTCAGTAGGCCTTCCATTCCTTAGGGACAATCTTCTTCCCCTTCAGGAATCCCTATTATTCATATGTTTGAATGTTCATGGAGTCTCGTAGTTCTCTGGGCAACTGTTCTGCTTTCTCTCTCCTTTTCTGCCTCTTTATCTACCTGGGTTAACTCAAAAACTTTTATCCTCTAGTTCTGAGGTTCTTTCTTCTCCATGGTCTAAACTGTTTTTGATACTTCTCCTGCATCTTTACATTCCCTGATTGTCTCCTTTATTTCCTTAAGCTCTAGCATTCCTTTCTACATTCTACATATCTCTCATCTGACTTTTGGTTCTGTCTTTCCATTTTCTTATCCATTCCCTTTATTGTCTTCATCTCCATACTTTAAATTCCCTTTCTGCCTAATCCATTCCATATTTATAGGTGGAATCTTCTGTAGAAGCTGCCACAGTTCCCTTGAGGGAGTTGCTCTATTTTGGTTTTTTGTGTTGCTCTATTTTTTCCATTGGTTCCTCCTCATGTGTTCTTTTTCCTTGTTCACCTCTTTGTGCTCCTTCTTCCTTCCCACTTCCTCCTTTGCTTATCTCAGAGCGTAGGTACTGAAGGGGCCTCTTGGTATAAGGCCAAAAGAAAGAGAAGGGCAAAGAACAAGCATGGAGAAACAAGAGGAAAAGAAAGAAAGAAGAAAAAGAAGGAAAGAGAAAAAGAAAAAAAGGAATGGAATGAAAGAAAAGAATTGAAGAACGAGAGAGGACAAGAAGAGAGAATGGGAATGATAAAAGAAATGGTATTGATCAGTACAGTGCTAAGGCTGTGCATGTAATTCAAGAATTTTGAGGGGCTAGGCTGGGTGGGTTCCTCGAAATCAGGAGATCCTTACCAGCCTGAGCAAAGCTAAACCCTCTGCCAAAAATAGGAAGAGAAAGAATATAGAAAAAGCCAAAAACAAGTGGAAAAAAATAAATAAATATGAAAAAGAAATAGAAACATTCTGCAGTATGGACTTGCCAATAGTATATTCCCAGGGCCAATGGTAAAAGCTATCCCTAGACCACAATCTCTTGGCCTCCTTGAGCCAGACTACTTCCATGACCTCCCTGTCAGACCACAGCTGTCCCACCCAGCTCTCAGCAAAAAAAAAAAAAAAGAGAGAGAGAGAGAGAGAAAGAAAGAAAAAAGAAGAAAATAACAAAATAAGAAGAGATAAATTAAAAATACAGTTGTATCAAATAAAGGAGAGAAAGGGAAGAGGAAAAAGGAAAGAAGACAGACCACTAAAAGGACGGGATATCTTAGTTGTTGCAAGAGAAATTTACGTGTAAAAGACGAGAAAAGCAGAAGAGTCTCTATTAAAAAAGAGAATGGAAAGGAGTGAAATAGAATAAATGAGGCTAAAATATCATAACCAAAATACAGAAGCCCTTGCTCTTGATTAAAGTGAAAATAGGAGTTAAGATAGAACCAAACAAACAAATTAGCAAACACAAAACACCATAAAACAAAACAAAGATGGTTCAGCACCCATAGCACAGTGGTTATGGCACCAGCCACATACACCAAAGTTGGCAGGTTCAAACCCAGCCTGGGCCAGCTAACCAACAATGACAACTGCAGCAAAAAATAGCTGGCATTGTGGCAGGCGCCTGCTGTCACAGCTACTTGCGAGGCTAAGACAAGAGAATCACTTGAGCCCAAGAGTTTGAGGTTGCTGTGAGCTGTGACACCACAGCACTCTACTGAGGGTGGCATAGTGAGACTCTGTCTCAAACAAACAAACAAACAAACAAACAAAAAGAAAGCTCAAATAGCCAAAAAGAGTAGCAACATAGAAGAAAATAAAAATGCTAAAAAAAAAAAAAAAAAAAGGACCAACTTTAATAGGAATATATATATGTTGCAATATGTCTCCAGGACACCAGGTGGCACTGTGCTTTTTTAGAAGATGGAGAACACAGCCAGCAACCTCTGTGATTCTCATTCCTGCCTTAGTTACCCTTGGTGATTGCCTGATTGTTTCCTCAGTATTCAAACCCCACCCGGTTGAGATCTTAAAGCTCTTCAGAATCCTTCAGAGACAGGTCTCACAGCACCTCCTGACAACAGTTCCCATGGGGTGTGGGAGTCACTCAGTCTGTCCCAAGAGTCAAGTTCTGATCCCTGATAAGAGGCCCATCCTCATGACCTTCCCAGAATGGCTCCCCCAGCAGCTCTGACCTTCCCAATATGGCTGACTCGCCAGCCACCAAACCAATGGCAAACCCACTCCAACCAGTACTCAAATCTGGCTACTGTATACTGTTCTAGTCCACACACTCTTCCAACCTTCCCAGTCAATGTGCAGCTTCCCCACAAAACCAAAAGCTGAAGAAAGTCTTCCTCCTATCCCCAGACCTCCGTTGGGGGGCAGGTGGGGGGCAGCCATTCCTGCTGGCTCCCAATCACTTGCCTAAGGAGTCAGATCTCCACCACTCCAAATCACACGCTGTATCCTGCACACCACCACTTTGTTGTTCTCCTTGAGCTATGACTCCGGGTAAGGTCCCCAAGCCAGGTATTGCTGGGTTCTCTTTTTTTTTTTCCCCAGTCATACTAGAAGAGCTCAGCTGAACCATCCTTCTAGTCTGCTATCTTGCTCTGCCCCTGATTAAACCTTTCTGATCCTATGTCAGACCTCATATGACATAATGATTTTCTTGTTCCTTTCTGATGTTGGAAGACATCTGACACATCCCCACTCAAAGGAGTGTATGGACCTAAGGGAGCAAGGTGAAGAATGTTAGTATATTAATAATAAATTCAAAGAACTTTAGGTACCAGGAAGAAATGTGGCTACAGATGAGAGCACAGTCAGTTCCAAAGATCTTAGCTAGATCTTCTGGATAACTCACTGTAACTTCTACATCAGCTTTGCTGCTTCACCGTGCACTTTTATGTTATGGAAATGGCTTCTTTTCTTTTAACTTCATGGACCAACCTCTACTAGCTTGAAGCTGGCTTTCTGCAACTTCCTCACTTCTCTCAGCCTTCACAGAATTGAAGAGAATTTGGGTCTGGTTTTGAATTAGGCTTCGACTTAAGGGAATTTTATGGCTGGTTTGATCTTCTAACCAGATCTATCTAACTTCATTTGTGCTCCAGTGCTTTTAATTTTCTTCAAGAACCTTTCCTTTGTCTTAACAACTTGGCATGTTTGGTGCAAGCAGCCTAGCTTTCAGCCTATCTTGGTTTTCAATGTGCCACACTCACTTATGCTTAATCATTTCTTGCTTTTGATTTAAAGTAAGAGATGCAGGATTCTTCCTTTCACTTGAACACTTCGGGGCCACTATAAGGTTATTAATTGGCCTAATTTCAATATGCATTGTGTCTTAGGGAATATGGAGGCCCAAGGAGAGGGATAGAGAATGGTTTGTTGGTAAAGCAGTCAGAACACACACACACACACACACACACACACACAGACACACACTACTCTTTTTTTTAAGAGACAGAGTCTCATTTTATCTCTCTCAGTAGAGTGCTGTGGCATCACAGCTCACAGCAACCTCCAACTCCTAGGCTTAGGTGATTCTTTTGCCTCAGCATCCTGAGTAGCTGGGACTACAGGCACCTGCCACAGTGCCCGGCTATTTTTTTGTTGCAGTTTGGCCAGGGCTGGGTTTGAACCCACCACCCTCGGTATATGGGGCTGGTGCCTTACTCACTGAGCCACAGGCGCTGCCCCACACACACTACATTTATCGGTTAAGTTCACTGTCTTATATGAGTGTGTTTCATGGTGCCCCAACAATTACAATGGCAACATCCAAGACCACTGATCACAGATCACCACAACAGGTATGATAATAATAAAAATAAGTTTGAAATGTTGTGAGAATTACCAAAATGTGAAACAGAGACAGGCAGAGAGAGCACATGCTATTGGAAAAAAAGTGGTACCAACAGGTTTGCTCGATGTAGGTTGCCACAAACTTTCAATTTGTAAAAACTGCAGCAGCTGCTGAGTGCAATAAAGTGAAGCACTATAAAAATGAAGCATCCCTTTCACAGCATTCTAAACAAAACTCTCGTGTAACCAATTCAGAAGGAGGAGTGAGACAGAAAGCGGACTTGTGCAACATGGAGTTGGGAAGACAAAAGCTAAATCTTCCCTCTTTAGAGCTGAGAGTCAGTAGATTATGCCCCAAACTGAAAAACCAAGAAGTACCAATCCAAGCATGTAATTTAAAGAACAGACGCAGATGCCTAAAGAATCAGCTAAAACAGTTGAAAGGGCTTGCCTCAGAATGAGAAGAAAGGAAGAACTTGGGATCAGGGACTGCTGATTCTCCTGACAAACTGAAGAACTGTTTGACTCTTTCAAAACTATGTGCATTATAACTTTGAATGTTTTAAAGTATAGGTATATATTTCTATCTCTTCTATATCAGTTCATTTCACTCAGCAGTACTCAGTTTCAGAGTCACTAGTTCATATTAGCACCTAAAAGCTAATTTTGTCTCTTGTCTTGAAGACATTGATAGGAAGGCTAGACCTTTAATAATAATAGCTGCCATTACCTTGTGCCCAGTTCTATACTGAGCACTTACATTCTCTCCAGTCCCCCAACAGCCATGCAAAGCAGGTACTGTTTTCATTCTGCAGATAAGAAATTGATGCTTAGAGACATTAAGTAACATGCTGATATGTAGCGGAATTCTCTGAACCCAAAGCCTCTATTCTTCCTTTTTACTTGATCACCTCACCTCTTTCTAGAGTGTGAGTTTAAATGAACTGAGTGGGAGAGAGGGGAGGAGATAGCAGTTCAGATAATTTCTCCTTTGGGGGAAAGGTAGCATGAGAGGAAGAAAAACCCTGAAGGATTCAGAAAAATTAATAGGTAGCTGTCTACAGACTAACCAAGCTTAACCCCCAGGTCGAAATTTCCAGCAGGTCATGTGAGCAGTCAATTTTTAAACTCTGGCCAGGAGCCTCTATGATCACTAAAATAAAAGCCTTGTTCTGCGCTTATTTGGAAACTAAGTACATGTTCCAGCTGTTCCACATGGGCCTAAATACTCTAATGAGAATGCTAAAGAGGCAGTTTGTGTCCAGAGAAGCCTGGTCATGATTCCTAAGCTGATTTCTGAAAAGGGACAGGAAGTGGTGGGACAGATCACATAGTTGCTTCTCAAGAAAATGCATAGAAGTAACCTGGGTCTCCACTGCTGCACTGGGGGGAGCTTGGACCAGATGATCCTGAAGGTTCCTTCTGAGTAAGAGCCTACATTGTGTTTATCTAGGAGTTTAAATCCCTGGGAGCCTTGAGAGTTCTTTGACTACTTTTTTTTCTGATATTATTGTGGAAAGAATCACAACAGTAACCTGGCACTTAAAATCAGTTGGTTTTTTGGCTACAGTATAAGTAAACAACACAGGATAGTAAACAACAAAATGTTGTTTACCTTCCTTATTTCTGAAAAGTCACGGGTAACTAACAAGTGAAGAAACGAAAGTGAAATCAGCTGATAGTGACATCAGTCAGCACAAATGTACCGAAGTTCAGAGAGCTGTTTACTTAGACACAACTGCGAATGCAGGCGGGCACTGCAAGCCAGGCACAAGCTCAGGACTGCATCTCTGATTCCCTCTCCACTGTCCTCCCTCCTGGAGCCTGCCATCAGAAAGCCAGCGAGAAGGAAGACCAACCAGACGGCCCTGATTTCCTCCTCCTTTTCATGACTGTTCCTGTGGGCTCTGAATCTCCTTTTGGTAAGTACCTACAGATACTGAATACTGACATTTTTCTGAATCTTTCAGTTTCTCTTCCTCTCCCCCTACACCACAGGCTTCCCAGATGCCCACCACCTCGTAAGACAATTTTGTTGTCTTAGATATTACACATTCTAGCATAGGGGAAATAATTGACTGTTCAGTGTTTGTGACCTTCTTTTCCCTCTCCTCTGTATGATCTACCCACTGTACTGGCATGGAAAGGTTTAAACGATGGCACCCAGAGACGAGTGGCCATGGGAGTGGAGAAGTTTGGGTCAGCTTTCCTGAAAGTAGAGATGACCCGCCTGGGCAGTGCAAAGATGGCGTCTGCACGAGAGGCAGTTAGAAACCACTTTTATGTGGGGCTGCAGGGGTGAGCCAATTCCACCACTTGCCTGTAAGTTGGGGTCTTTTGGTGTGAACTTCTCAGGGAGTGGGTTAACCAGATCTTTGTCTTTGTCTTAGGAGGAGAGAAGGAGAAGGGGGAGAGGAAAAGAGTTTTTGTGAAGCTGCATTAGACCCTCAACATTTTCAACCCTTCTTAAAGGGGTGACAGGGATGATGGTCTGTCTTCTGAAACTGCTTCTGGCTGGAGAGGGTCATTGTCTTCCTCAGTGGGAAGAGTTATGTGTTGTTGGTAGGGCTGCATGGGTTTGGGGTACATTGGGAGTGTTTGGGGAGTGGTAGGAATTGTGTTGCACCTGTGGCCGACACCTTTTTTACCCTATCTTGAATAAATGAGGACAGGAATTGATGACACAAAGGGCAATGGTCAATAACAGGACGATTGCAGCAAGGGGGCCCAAGAGGGGAAAGATCCAGCAACCTCACAAGTTGTCAAGCCAGGGCCTTTCACTTTGAGAGCACAGCGTGTAGCTTGTTCCTGGAGCTGGGTGATGCTGTCTTGGACGAGACCAGACTTGTTGGTGTAGAAACAGCATACCTCCTATAAGAGAATACAAAGGCTCCCTTCCCCAGCTGTCAGTGGATCCAAACATCTACAGTTTGGGAGCACTACTATAGCTAGGGAGTGCACCTGGTCTTTATGAGTTGCAACTGATCAGAGACTTTGGGGAGGCTTTTGGCCAGCTCAATGGATATTAGTCAGAACTGGTGTCGCAGTCCCTAGCGGTCTAGTGGAGACTCCTGCCATGATGCCTAGGCCTGCCAGGAGAGGGATTAATTGATGGAATGCTTAGCTCTAAGTAAGGTGTGAAGGGGGACCAGAACCTGTTCATTGCCTGGGAGGAGAGATATATCCGGGGAAAGCAGGAGGAGAGTGCAGGTGCCAGTCCAGTTTGTTGGGAGGCATATAGGTAAAGGTCCCACATAGGAAAAAGACACTGGTGTCATCCAGGCAAGTGGAAAAGTTGAGGGAAAGGACCAGTTCTAGAGTTCTAGCATATTTTTCAGGGGCCCTGTTGGAATCCCATATGAAAAAGATTCCTGCTAGATAGAGTTCCTCCAGTGACAGGTGGTATAGGTGGGGGTAAACACACTGCATCTCAGGGAAGAGGTGAAACTTGGTTTGGTCTAAGTCATACGTGAGATTGTCAGTGGGTAGAAGGATAAAGGGGCAAGAGGCCTGAGTTTCCCCAGAGCTTTTAATCCATTGAAGAAGTGATGACCAGACAGAAGGGCTGCCCTAACAGAAAAGGGAGTTCCAGTTTTGGGTGTGGGAACCAGTGAGAGTGGGGGTGGGGTGGAGCTATAGTAGCCTGGCTGGACAAAGCCCAGGATAGCTCCACACAGTTGAAGGGGCCATGGTGAGCGTGACATTACATAATGTCAGGCTGAGAGTTCCTACTGGGCTCTTTGAATGCCTAGAGGGGAGCCTGAGAGGGCAGAGAGATTACTTTGCCTACAGGCCCCTAGATAGCCCTCTGGGGGGAGAGTAGGGGTTCTGAGGCTTGGGTATGCTGCCTGAGAAGGTTGTTAGCTTGTCTTTGATATTCATGGGGAATTAATTATACCGGGTAATTGAGCAAGAAGAGAAAGCTCTCCCTTTATAAACTGTACTTTAAGGAGGCAGGTGTAGCTGAATAAGAAGTGGGGGAAATATGTAAACAGATCCAGCAACTAGATGCCAGGTGGAGTTACACTTTTTGAGCATGGAGTAGGTTAAAGTAAGGGAAGTGTTTAGATAAGCAGGCAAGGAGGGGCCTGTTAAAACTGGACAGAACAGGAGAAGAAGAGCAGAGAGAGAAAGAGGAAAGGAGGTCTCTGGTAAAAAAAAAAAAAAAAGGCTTACCAGCGGTACCTGTAGCTCAGTGGGTAGGGCACTAACCACATACAATGAGGCTGGCAGGCTTGAACCTGGGCTAACCAGCTAAACAATAATGACAACTGCAAAAAAAAAAAAAAGCCAGGCATTGTGGCGGGCGCCTGTAGTCCCAGCTACTTGGGAGGCAGAGGCAAGAGAATTGCTTGAGCCCAGGAGGTAGAGGTTGCTGTGAGCTGTGACCTCTACCGAGGGTGACATAATGAGACTCTGTCTCAAAAAAAAAAAAGGGCTTAGGATGTGCTCCCACGGGTTATCAGGGAAGGATACTTGGAGGAATTCATCAAAGAGGAATCTGAGAACTGCTCTTCAGAGATGCTGTGGCAGGAAGTGCAGGGAAATGACCTGGCTGGACGGGGGCTCTGGAGGGGTGAGGAAGGCAGTCATCATGGTTCACGGTTCCTCAGGTATTATCTGGAGCAGGGGTCCTCAAACTTTTTAAACAGGGGGCCAGTTCACTGTCCCTCAGACCGTTGCAGGGCCAGACTGTGAGCCCTGGGACAAGTCAGCTGCTAAGCAGGACAGGCAGCGGCAGCAAAAATACCCAGTGGGCCGGGTAAATGTCCTTGGTGGGCCATAGTTTGAGGACGCCTGATCTGGAGTTTGAGGGAGGTTGGGCCTGTTAAGGTGGAGCTATACTGGACTATTGGGGTGGGGTAAGGTTTTATTTTTGAGATGAGGAATCAGGTTTGGGGAAACTCAGCTTAGCTGCTGTAAGGGGTGGTAAGAAGGACAGCATAGGGCCCTTTCCATGATGGGGACAGCCCCTTGGGGGCACTCAGGTGAGTTTTTAAGAGAACTTTGTCTTTGGTTTTAAGTGAGAATGTTGTTTCCCCAGGTCAGGTTGGGTTGGGGCAAGGTAAGGTCAGCATGTTTCTGGAGAAGATTTCATAAGTGTTACGAGTTGGGAGATAGTCCCCAAGTGGTGAGGAACAGGTGACAGGTTTCCTAACAAAAAATTGTAGGCATACATCAGTTCAAAAGGGCTTAGAAGGGAAAGTTACATGGGTAGAGTTCTTAAGTGGGTTAAAGCTAGGGGGAGAAGCTGGGGCCAAGGGAGGTGAGGTTTAGCTCTAAGTTTACGTAGGTATAACTTTACAGCAGTTCTCAACCTGTGGGTCGCGTGACCCCTTTTAACTGTGTTAAAGGGTTGCAGCATTAGGAAGGTTGAGAACCACTGCTTTAGAAGGTGGTTAGCTTTCTCTACCTTCCCAGAGGATTGAGGACAGTAGGGAATGTGACGATTCCAAGCAATGCCTAGGACTTTAGACACCCCTTGGCTTATTTGAAATGTGAAAGTGAAAGTTGGTCCATCTTCTGAAAGGAGGTGGGAAGGCCAAAATGGGAATAATTTCTGTCAGTAAGATCTGGACCCCGTCTCGAACCTCCTCTGAAGAGAAAGGGAAGGCTTTGACCCACCCTGAAAAGAAGGATTTTCATCTTCTTTACAGGTAACACATGTGCGTAATCTATTTGCCAGTCTTGGCCAGGGAGGTGGGCTCTAGCCTGATGGATGTAGTTGGGAGAGGGAAGAGGTGAGGCCTCCGTGGGGGAGGTGGCCTCAAGGATGGTACAGGAGGAGGAGCTCTGTGTTAGAAGAGAGTGGAGAGTAGGGCACAGAATTAGAGGGCATAAAAGGTTTCGAGGGGTTTGCTCCTACATGAAACAGATTGTAGAGTTATGTAAGGATTTGTGTGGTTTGGGCTGCAGGGAGAAGTCAGATTTCTTTCATGAACCATCCTTGTGTAGGGTGTTTTTTTGGTATATTCAGCCCAGGTAGCTCCCTTCAAGCTAGTTTAGTCCATTTCTGAGGGCCCTTTGTAGTTCTCAGAATGGCTGAGGCCAGAATTTGACTTTTAGCATGATCTCTACCCTGCTTATCTAGTCAGGCACACTTCTCCTGACTTTTAAAGACCTTAAAAACTACTGTGGTGAGGTCTTGTTGGGAGTTTGGGGGAATTTTAAAAATATGAATTTAGGAAAAGGTGTCCTTCAGGAGTAGCGGGGTGTAAGTGGGTGTGTGAGCAGAGGGCTTCAGTGAGACCAGCCATGGATTGTGCAGGATTTTCTTGGAGTTCCTAATAAAGTTCCCTAAGTTTATCATAATTAACTGCTTTCAAGAAGCCTTTTCTAGGCCTTCCAGGAGACAGGTAATCATGTGGTTGTATTTTGCCCACACAGGGTGTATGGACTGATATTGCCAATTAGGATCCAGTGAGGGGATGGCAGTGGCGCCCAGGGCGCTGGTATTGTCCGTAGCATGGAGATTGTGCATCCTGTGGGGATGCTTGAAAAAGCCTCTCCTGCTCCTCTGGGAGAAGGGTAGGGTTAATTATCATGTGATGGTCATGCCAGGTGAGGTCATAGGATTAGACCAAGTACTGGAATTCCTTTATAGACTTAGAGGGGTCTGTGGAGAAAAGCTCTAGTCCCTTCTCCATCTGTGAAAGTCTCCCAGGGAAAACAGGACATCAACTTGTATTATTCCTGCAGCACTGGCCACTTCCCAAAGCTGTAAAAGAGGTTCACAGCTCCCTCCACCAGCGACTGTGGGAGTGTAAAGGAATTGGCAGGTGGGAGGAGAGGGAGGGCCTTGGGGTTCTGGGGGAGAATTAAGGAGTCGGGGAACATAGGAGCCTGGTGGTCAGAAGGATTGATGACCCTGTGGAGCAAGGAAGGTAGGGTGGTAGTTTAGGGGAAGATAGAAAGAGAGGAGTTTGAGTGGCCAGTATCTGGTGGATTGAGCACAATGTGCACAGAGGGGCAAGAGCAGAGGGAGACAAAGGCCTATTCACTCTGCCTGCCATTTCTTTAGAGGAAATTATTTAAGTCTTTTAAGATATTAAGGTCAAATATCTTGTTCTTTATCCAATTTATATTAGGGCCAAGCTACATTGCAATAAAAGATGAGCCTTTTTGAGGCCTAATTTCTTACAATGCTGAAGAAGACAGCCCAGGGCTGTTTTGCTGTTAGGATAGAGGGACCAGCTCTAATTATCTCAGATGTCCTTCCCCTTCCTGGATAAACTTGAGGTTTCCAGGGCTCCAGAAGCCTAAATTAGGGTCTAGTGCTGGGCCTGAACCAAAAATGAAGAACAAAATGATATGAGGTCCCAGATCTCAGAAGGGAGCACAGCCTTGGACAAAACCCCTCTAATTAGGCATGAATGACTGAGAAAAAAAGGAGTGAGGGGATGTGATGACATAAGAAGCCTTGAGCAACTCAAAGAACGGGACGGGTTCTGTTTGAAGGTATTTATAGACCTCACATTTGAATGGCAGCTGGGGCAAAATCCCTCTAGGACTCTCTGACAGGTCAGCAGAATCAGATCTGGGCACAACTGGAATCAGGTCTGAGAAAACTGGGGTGACTAGGGCAGTTGGCAGGGAGATGCAGCTAGGCCAACAGCCAGCCAGTCCACCACCAGATCTGAGTCAGGTACCATAAGAAAGGTTAAAACAATGACTCCCAGAGAGGAGGCTGCAGCAGGAGTGAAGTTTATGTCTGGGCAGTGCAGATGGCATCATTGTCAAGGGGCAGTCAGAGACACTTTATACGGGGCTTTTGGGTGTGAACAATGTGCCTGTCAAGTTAGGGGCTTTTGGCATCACCTTCTCAGGGGCTGGGTTAGCCAGAACCTTTGTGTCTTTGTCTTAGGAGAAGGGGAAAGGGTTTGTGTGTGGCTGTGTTAGGCCCCCCATATATTGTAAACATTGAATATTGAGTTAAATGAAATTAAGATGCAACCAATTTGGATAGAGGTAGATAGAAAGCACAACTACAGAACACAAAATTGGAAAGAAGAAAGTTCAATCTTCACCCACTATAGTTGGGAGGCCATAGATGACGCCTGAAACTGACAAATCTAACCCTTTACTGTGGGATCCCCTTCCCTCCACTATCTTCGGCAACACCCTATATGTCTCTGGCCTCAAAATAATGAAGGAAATGTCAGTATAACCAGTTAGAAATACACAGAGTCTTGCACAAATAGATGCCTTGCTTTGTGGAATGCATAGTTAATCAAAATCAGGAGTCAAACATAAGTGGGTCACTGACCAGGAATAGCTTAACTATTACTCAAAGGTATTTATGACACTGTGAAACCTTAAAATACATATACTATTAAAACGGTCAGAAAGGCCTGTGTGTTGCCTCAAAGAATATAATAAGATCTAAGGAATTTTTATACCCCACGTTATCATTTTTCATGCCCTGACGGGAGTTCATGGTGAGATGTTAGTTTCCCTGGGCCTGTCAAGATTTTTTTTAAATATAGGTGTAGTTTTGCTAAATTCCATTACAATTCTTCACTAATAAAATCTTCTTTACAAGAGGAGGGGAAATGCGTATTTCCTACTTTCCCTCTTTCCTCATGATGACAAACCTATGTCTTGGGATGCCTTCCCTCCCACAATCTCATGTCTGAGATTCAGGTCATGTGACATTCTTCTTTGAATTTTGCATGATTCCCTTCCTCAAATTTCTTTCCAGCCTGGTGTAATAACTAAGGTTGTTTATGATTGTTTTGTAAATTTCACTTTTTCATAAATATAGTACAGAAATCTGGAAATATCTCTAATGCAAAAAGAGAACAATTACCTATAATGCCACCACCCAGTGATACCACAGCTAACCTTAACGTTTGAAAATTAGTCTTTAGTCTCTTTCTCCTATACATTTTTATGTAGATGCAGTCACACTCTATAGGATGATTTTATACTTGCTCTTTCTAAAAGCTACAGGTGTTTCATCATCTTGATATGTCATAATTTACTCCTAATATGGGGCATTTCATTTGCTTCCCTTTCTCTGTCAAAAGATATTCTGTGCTGAACATTTCCACCTATTTGCATTCTGATTGCTATGTTAGGGTAGATTTATTAAAGTGGGATTACTAGGCCAAAAAGATAGGACTATTAATATTTTTAATGTGGATTGCCAAGCTGCCTCCCAGAACGTCTATACGAATTTTCACATCCACCATCTTTGGCTGAGAATGTCATCAGTTTCACCACACTCTTGGTATCAACAAGCGTTTTCATCTACAGTTTAGGTAGGGAAACTCGCAGGTGATTTTACGTGGCATATTTTTTTATTATATTAGGAAAGGTAAAGAATCCTTTTTTATGTTAACTACGCATTCTTTCTTCTGTGCATTATCTCTTGTGAATTCCTTGTCCATTTTTATGCAGTAATGCTTTCCTTCACTGTTTGCATGAACATTTTATACATTCAGTATATTATTTCCTACTTGTAAATATTTGCCATGCTCACTGACTTTTTATTTTATTCCTGTTGTTTTTGGTATTTAGAAATCTACATTTTAAAATAGTTAAATCTATGCAATTCTTTCTTTGTAGTTTTGATTTGCTTTTATGTTCAGAATGTTCTGAAAAATATGTTGTTCTCCAGCTGAGAACAAAGATTGTAAAAAATTCTTTTTTGTAAAATGCATTTGAAAATTTTCTCATTCATAAGTCAAATACCTACATTTTCTAGATCTTTTTAGTCTCCTTGTTCGTTACATTTCACTCTTGGATCCATGTGAAATTTATTTTGGTAGGTGGCATGAAATGAGAACCTAAAATAGTTGTTGGATTTGTTTTTTCTTTCTTTTTTTTTTTCCTCTCTCTCTCTTTTTCCATTAGCTAATAAATTGCTTGGGCACTGATTTTAAAAACCTTTTGAGGCCTCAAACCAAATCATCTTCAGAGAGGCCTTCCCTGCCCCTCTAATCTAGAGTCATCACTTCCTCCTGCCCGTTGCTGTCCCCCACTTTACCTGTTTATTTCCTTCCAGAGCTTTTTTTTTTTTTTTTTTTGGTTGCAGCCGTCATTGTTGTTTGGCCGGCCCGGGCTGGGGATTCGAACCCGCCACCTTAGGTGTATGTGGCTGGCGCCTTAGCCGCTTGAGCCACAGGCGCCCAGCCCCAGAGCTTTTCAAGAATTATACATTTGAAAAAATATGTTGGTGTTTGTCTTCCCGAGTATAAACTCAGTAAAGTTTATACTTCTCATCCAGAGCCTCTGATTTAGGGACTCATCCAAAATGTGTCACATTAATAGGGTCACAAGATGAAATGCTGACTTCATCACAGAGGGAGTGCCAAGTGGAGTCTCCTTCATACTTGCAGGACAGAGGGCTGGAGCAGGACCAGCAGGTGACAGCCATGGCAGTCACTATATTCTGTTGATCCTCAAACTCTCCTTTGGACCCCATGAATCACATCTCCCTATAAACCAGAATGTAGAGTCCTGCCAATAAAAATCAAATGAGGATAGGTTCCCCAGGTTGTAGTGATTTTCTTATTTTTAAAGATTCTTTTCTCTCTCTCAATTTTTTGTAACCTTTGTTCTCAGCTGGATGATCTGCTAGTGAGGGCTTATAAGCAACAAAACAATCGCACAAATAGCAAGTTAATATTAATGGAACCATTTAAATATCTATGTTTAAATGGCTTGCTATATGTGTGAGTGCCTGGACTCACACTTCTGACTTTGTATCACAAGCTCATGGTATAGTACTATTTCTGCTGGTAAAGCTGTTTTTGTTTTTATATCTACATGGAAGAATTAAGTAGATTAAACATCATAGTGTCCCACAAAGAGCTTGGTGGTGGGAATGGCCATCTACAGAGAACTGTGAAATCCAGGGAGCTGCCCCCATGTAAATACATTGCAGCAGAGTTGTGGTAGCCCGGTTTTGAGAAATTGGAAACTGGACTCAGGTTTCTGCCAAAGGAAATATGACACATTTCCCTTTCTTCTTCCCTTTTTATTTTTGTGAGAGTCACACCCAAACCACGAACACACTGATCTTAAATGTGTTCAGCCAGAAAGATTTTAGCCAGGCCTGGTGGCCTCTTCTGACAAATCAGCCTTCACCCTTGCTCTGTACCCTGGCGAGTTCTGTTGCTCCAGCTTTATTCTGCTAATACTTCCTTCCCTGTGCTCCTCTTCTCTGTCCATTCTCGGTACATACCTGACCCTCCACCTCTACGGCACTGGTCTCCTTCCCTCAATTCCCTTTCCTCCCCCAAACCATTGCTGCAGCATCGCGATCAGAGCAGACACCATTCAGGCCTGTACCAGGCCCAATCTGTTTACACACATGTGAACTCATTGCAGTCCCACCACAGCCCCTGATAAAGTGACAGCCAATGTGTCACAGATGAGGGTGTGAGGCATGGGCCCAAGTCACAGAACTAGGGATAGAACAGTGACATACTCCCAGGAGGTCTGGCTCTATAGCCCACGTCTCACCATTAGGCTCTGCTACCTCTCAGCGTCTGGAGTCCTTGCCCCAAATGTACAGGGGCCAGCTCCCCAAAGGTCAGCTCTGGGACTGGATGCAGCTCTATCTGGCTCCCTAAGATCTCACCACTGTCAGGCTCTGTGGCCCTGGCCTTAACTTCTCTGAGCCTCAGATTCTTCACTGTAATAATAATAATTTAAATCATACTTAATAAGCAATGTTCTAAGTGCTCTACATAAAGTACCTCATTTAATTTCCTTAAGTACAAAGTAAGTTCTATAATTAAACTTACTTTACGGATCAGAAAACTGAGCAGAGGGATGTAAATGAACTAAGGTGAAACAGCTGAAAAGTGGAAACCAAGACATAGCTTTGAAGTCCATGCTCAGAACCCACATTCCCAACCTTCTCCACTGCTTGGAATGGGATCCGTGATAATACCGCAGCATGGGGTCAAGGTGAAGATTAAAGGAGCCAGTGCACATATGGGGGCAGGCCCTGGGGACGTGTGCCCTGTTAGAGTCAGGTCCTTAGCACTCAGGACAGTCAGCCAACCCCTGGCTGGAGGAACTTGTACAAGTTACTGATCCTCAAGAGGTCTGTTTTCTCCTCTGGAAAATGATGATGAAAATAGCAGTGGCTCATGCCTGTAATCCTAGCAGTCAGGAAGGCCTGTAATCACCTCAGGAGTTCCAGACCAGCCTGAACAAGAGCAGGACCCCCATCTCTACTAAAAATAGAAAACTAGCTGGGCATTGTGGTAGATACCTGTAGTCCCCAGCTACTCAGGAGGCTGAGGCAAGAGGATTGCTTGAATCTAGGAGTTTGAGGTTGCTGTGAGCTGAGATGCCACCATGTTCTATCCAGGGTGACAGAGTGAGACTCTGTCTCAAAAAAGAAAAAATAGTAAATAGACTCCATGGAGTTGTGAAAAGCTGATAAAATAATACTAATACCTGTTAAGTGCTTGGTATAGGGCCTGGCACACAGTAAAATCTCAAGAGATTCTGAGGCCTGTGTTCAATTTTAACAAGCCTCAATAAAGTCAGATTCCTTCTCAAACCCCTTCTCAGATGCTTCCACTGACGAAGGAGACTTCTCAAATTCCTTCTCCCCTCCCTGGTCCCTTTATGGCTTCCTTAAACCATTAATGAAAGAAAGGCTCTAAGAACTTCATGTTCTTTTAATTTCAACAAAAACTTCTGTTCTGTTTGGCGCCAGCCTCAGCTGCCACCACAGCTGGGACCCGTCATCTCCAGCGTTCTCTCAAAGTCATCTACTCTTGAAGCAGAAGGCTGGGATGACCTGGTGGAAATGTACACTTAGGAAATGGGGAGAACAAAAAAGAGAGAGAGAAGACCCAGGACAGAGAATTGAGTCACAGAAATAGAGAGCAATTCAGGGGAAGCCACGCGTGCCACACTGGCAGCCCTCCAGTCACTCTTGTGTCATTCAGGAGGTATTTGGGAGAGCCTCCTAAGTGCCAGGTGCAGCCTTGGGCTTGGGGACAGACCAGGAAAAAAACAGATGTTAGAGAGATGATGATGATAGATGACAGACATTCTACATGAATACTGGAAGTTCTTAAACTGTCATGGAGTTTACACTCTGCTGGAAACCGAGGAGAGTAAGCAAAATACAGTAGACCTTCTATAAACTGCCCCCCAAGGACTGCAACAAACTGGTCAGCATACGGAAGAGGGCAGCAACGTAAGGAACTTGGCCCACTGACTGACTGACACCTACGTGTGGTGCATGTCCAGTCTGTGAAAATCAGGTCATCTCAAGGAGGTGGCACAGAGGTGGCCAGTGATGGAGGTTTGACTGCACTTACATTATTAGGTGGAAATAAACACTCTAGAGGAAGAGTAGCCAGTGTGACGACATGCAGGCAGCAGTGGGGTGTTGCAGTTTTTTAAATGCTAACCAGAGACGGCCTCCTTGAGTAAGGGACATTGGAATAGAGACCTAAAGCAGGTGAGGGAGGGAGGGAGGCAGGAGGGGAGACCCGTGCTGAATAGACACACCTTCCAGAGAGAGACAATGTTGAGTACAAAAGTCAAGAGTTTGCCCAAGGTTTGGGGAAAATACCAAAGATGCCATTGGATCAGGAGCTGAGGGAGAAGAGAGCAAGAATCGTAGACGTTCAAGAAGTAACGTGTGCAGTGCCAGCGTCCAGGCATTCTCTTCCTAAAGAAGCAGGAAGAACAGCAGAGTGTCATTCATGTTGCTGAGAAGCAGGGCCTCCTTGCTAGCAAGAGTCTTTCTTGGTAGCCAATTCCAGACTACGAATGCCTGCCAGGTAGAGAATGTGACATTATCCACCGGTGGGGAAATTCACATGTTCCCATCTAGCCCCCGTCCTCCTGGAAAGGGAACCCTAAGGGAAGGGGACTTTCTCTAGCAGCACTCCACTCCTCTGCTCTCCACTGGGCACACTGTAAGGATTTGTGCTGCAATGAATGAAATAGAATTTCCACTGGTGGTGGCTGAGCTATCATCTAACATGAAAGACAGCGTGGGTGCACTATGAGGCTAGCCTTGGTCAGAAGGGCAAAGCCCACGAGAGCACCATTGACACGGCATGCAGGTGGTGAGGGTGGGGAAAAGGCAAGAGACTAAGTAAGCCCCCTCTGTATAAAGTCTGGTTACTCAACATCATTAGGCATCTGCAAAGGAAAAATGAGTTGGAGAAACAGAATGAGGGGGTTTTTGGTTTGTGTTTGTTTTCTATATAAGAAGAGTAAAGAAGAAAGGGGGCTTTGTGAGGATCTCAGATATCGGGATAAGGATGTTCTAAGTAAAGCCACAATTAGGAGCAGTGACAACCCAGAAGTTACGAATAATTATATGATCAATATTTGTGTACAATAGAGTTAAATCACATTTATGCTAATACATGCAGATATTTTAACACGTAAAGAAAAAAGTACAAAGTATGCCTGGAAGATGGAGATTGGAACTACAAACTTTCCTCTCTATGAAAAGGAACACCAGGTACTATGGGTGCTTTATAAATTTCATTTTGGTTCTTCAACTCAAAAGAGTAAGTGGTACTTCAGCCAGATGAAGTAAATAAGTCAAAAGCAAGACCTACCTTCCTGCTCATTGAACCCTTCTCCAGTATTCCTTATGGAGAAGAAGTGGCTCCCCCTTAGCCTGGTGCAATTCCCATTGACAGGCAGGGTTGAATGCTAAGCTAAGAGGGGACGTTCTCCAGTTCATCCCATTTCTTTGCCCGGTACCCACCACCACAGGCAGCCAGAGAGATTTCAGTGCAACCGTCTGCCAGAATTCTCTTTGTTCTTCAGTCACATCTTTATGAAAGTTTCTCTTTTTTACTATGAGAACATAATTTAGAATTAAATGATACAATAGTATGATGCTTTCTGCCCACCATTCCTTTCCCCTTTGTTAATATGAAAATGTTAGAGATACTTAATCAAAACCTGCCTCAAATTAATCTCCTGAGAACATTTTTTCATCTATGTCCTTAATCAGGAATGTGCTTCCCCTCTGAGCAGAAATTATCTCCCTCCTAAGGCCTGCTCACACTGTGGCTCTCAGTGACAACTGTCACACCCTCACAGAAACCTGGAGTCTAAATCTGTGTCACACCATGGCTCTTAGTAGCAACTGTCACACCCTCACAGAAACCTGGAATCTAAAGCTGTGTTTCAGTCCAGGAGACCTAGAGGAGCAGTAGGTTTAGGTTTTCCTATGACAATTATGATGACTTTAAAAAGTCTTTATTTATAAAAGGCTCATATAAATCAACAAACAAAAATGATTTTTTCAAAGCAGAAGAACAGGTAGCACTTCACAAAAGAAATCCAGATGGTCAATGAACACTTGAAAATGTTAAACTTTACTAATGAAAGAAAAAAATCAATGATTCATCATTTGTCACTATCCAAGATTAAAAGACTCAAGAATATGTAACACTAGGGAGCGTGAGATAAGCATTCTCTTAAACTGCTGGTGAGGGATAAATTGATTCACAAACATACTCACTATAACATTATTCATAATTGAAAGGTTTAAACGATGGCACCCAGAGACTAGGCTGCAGCAGATAACCAGGCCAGGTTTACTGAAAGGGAAGGGTGACCCGCCTAGGAAGTGCAAAGATGGCATCTGTGCCGGAGGGCAGTTAGAGACCACTTTTATACGGTGCTGTCGGGGTAGTCGAATTCCACAGCTTGCCTATAAAGTTAGGGTCTTTTGGCTGGAAATTTCAGGGGGTGGGATAGCCAGATCCTTGCCTTAGGAGGACAGGAGAAGGGGGAGGGGAGAAGAGTTTCTGTGTGGCCCCCCCAACAGTAATGATATAAAGGATATGCTTTATATGTAATATATGATATATGTAAAAACTATAAACTATGATACAGCTCTCTGCAGTCCTCAAAGATAGTGCTTAGGAAGCATTTCTAGTTCATGAGACGATGCCCACGAAGTGGGAGACAAACATGTATCCATATGATCCCAACTTCATAAAGCAACATTAGAGAAAGGTGCTGCTGAGTACCCATTTTTATGACTTGTAGTTACAGAAAATTTTTTGTCTTTACATTTCCACACATTTCCTAGCTTTCTGCGATCAGCACGTATTACTTTATTATAAACAGGAAAAAGTTAATCTAAAAACGGCCACAGCAGTGACTCAGCAGTTTCCCTTTGGTCCTCTGAAGGAAGCAGTGGCTTATTAAAGGGAATTAAAAAGCTCATTGTGGTGAGAGCCCCATTACTAAGGTGGTTAAAAACCAAGAAAAACAGGTCTGCTGTTGGGGCAGCAGAGGAGAAGAGTGCCCCGGGCTTCCAACCCAAGATCTGCCTGTTGTCTCCCGGAAACATTTAAGAAAGGAAGCAAGGATTGGCCTCCATCCTTTCCACACTTGAGTGCTTGAAGTCTGCCCATGTTTCCCACATGGACCAGCCATCCCAGCTCTGTGCTGCACACGTGTGCAACACAGCAGCCCACATGCAAGAGCTCTGCTGTCCCGTTACTATGTGCAGCTAAGACGTGGGCACAGAAGAGCTCAAGGAGAATGAACGGCATCTTCATTCACTCATTCATGACAAAAAAAAGAGCACCTGTTGTGTATAGAAAAAGATACTATTCCTCAGAGAGGTCACATTCTGGTGGAGCCTATGGTACATTCTAATTATGACTGAACCAGTGTGGGCTGAAAATAGGGCTGGGAGTGATGAGAGTGGGCAGGATGGCACAAAACAAGCGTGGAAGCCGGGCCTCCTGGGAGAACTGTGAGCCCCAAGTCCCAGCAGCCGGGGCGGGGGGTGGGGGCAGCCTTGGGCACAGGGTGCAGGAACTGGGACCCAACTCAGGATGGAAAGAAAAAGGGAACCAGGGGCTGCTCCCCTCTTCCTTCTCATGCCTGGTCTGGGGCTTCTTGGCTTATTACTTTGTTCCACTCTCCACTTAAAAACCCCAAAGGTCAGCTGAGAGAAAATGAGGAAGTCAAAACAAAGGCTCCGGGCGCCTGACAAGGTCAGGCGAGGTGGCTGATGCAATCTCCCCTCTGAGCAGTCACGTTCATCTCTTTAAAATTGAGTTCTGTTTTCAGGGTAAAAATGTTTAAGAATGGTGATTTTTTGGATGCCCAGTGGAACAGGAGAAACAAGCAGGCCCTCTCAAGCCCCAGCCCCCTTGGTTTTTGGAACCTTATTTCCAACCGCACTATGGTGTGAATCAGTGTTCCATCCTGGAAATGCAGCCTGTACCCTAAAATATCCTTATAAAAAAATCATTAAAAACATGGATACAGCCTTTTACAAGCACATTTGTTAAATATGTAAAACTGTACAAAATTGTTTCTGCTGGGAGTCTTTCCCACAACCATAGGCTAGACTGGTTAAAACTCCTCATCATACCAACCTAATACTGTATGGGCTACCTGTTTAATTCCTGATAAATCCATCATTGCTCCAAGAATTGTCCAACTACATGCAAACAGGGGTCTTCAGACTCTCCAGCCTCCAGGGCCTTTGACCAGTAGCACTGAGGACAGGTTGGCCCTCACTCCTCCCTCTCTGAGTGTCCCCTCTGGACTCTGAGAGGTTCTGGCATAGAACCCAGGTAAGAGTCTGCAAGGAAGGAGAGGAAGACAAAGAAAGACTTTTTTTTTTTTGAGACAGAGCCTCAAGCTATCACCCTGGGGTAGAGTGTTGTGGCATCACAGCTCGCAGCAACCTCCAACTCCTGGGCTTAAGCGATTCTCTTGCCTCAAGCTCCCAAGTAGCTGGGACTACAGGAATCTGCCACAACACCCAGCTATTTTTTTGGTTGCAGCCACCATTGTTTGGCGGGCCTGGGCTAGATTCGAACCCACCAGCTTAGGTGTATGTGGCTGGCACCTTGGCCACTTGAACCACAGGTGCCCAGCCAAGAAAGACTTTTAGTAAAAGGGAATGGAGACTGAGCAGCTATCAGCTCACTTCCACATGGCTGCAAAAGTCTTATCAGTGTAGCTGGAATGGGGCAGTAAGCCCCAAGTACCACCTAGGGTTCTTCTCTAGAGTAAGGTGACCAGATTTTAACATCGGTAAAGCGGGACACCATTGATGGAGGGGTGGGGGTGGGGTTCTTAATTAAAAATTTGGTCTATATGGAGCAACAAAAATTTTCATAGAACGCAAAAATAGTATTGTAATTTTTTTTATTTCAACATAAGTACAATTTACAAATATAATACCTTAAAAAATTATGTATAGTATTATTTTATTCTTTGACATATTTCTCATTTGAGTGAATTTTTTTAGTAGATTGCTGTCATTGTTTAAAAGATCATGAAATTTTTCACAAGAATTTGTTAAATTATATTTCACACATAAAATGGCTTTCAAAGTGATTGTGATTTTTCTGATGTCCACACTTCATTTACCGTAGAAAAAGACACATTCAGTCTGAGCATTAGTCCCTGGTAAGGACAGTATGTATCCCACAATTTTTAGTGCATTACTGTATAGAACATGGTTTGTTTCAAAATGATGAAATATTTCTAACCATTTGTTCTCTATTGTGATTTTTGCTGATGCCCAAGATTTAACCTTTTCCTTATCAATATATTTTTTAAATAATGATACCTC